>ML827243.1:88815-120029 GCA_009831015.1 Picea engelmannii | reverse complement strand
GATTCAAACAAATGAAAGTGAAATATAATCCTACAAGAAACACATACTATAAAATAAAACAAGACGCATATCACCACCAGTCAGAGTCTTTTCTTAAACAGTCCAAAATCCGCTACTGTATTTTTATATTCATTTTAATTACAAAATTACAAAAAGTCTTCCTGCTTAGAGGACAGGTTCCTTTTCCCCCTTTTCTTCTTCGAGATGATATATATATAGAGGAATTATTTGTAGAATTCGAAACACTCGAACCTCCGCATATAGCTAAAAATAGAGGTAAGTTGCAAAAAAGGGAATGATTTAAAATAATAGTTACCACCTCTGGGGCCCTTTTCCTCTGCTACCAGCTGTCCAAAATTCGTTGAAATGTACTTAATTTTAATTTGAGGACTCATTTAAGCATAAAAATCTCCTCCTTTAAAGAATCTAACCAGACTAGTTGATTCTCTCTAGCACTTTCGGTCGTTTCAGCTATGGTTTCCTTCCTCTGTTGCTTGCTCTGTTTCTTCTTAACAGTTGGCTTGTTGATGACTAAATCCTTCATAATGGGATTTAGCCTGACTTCCAACTGTGAGTCTGTAGCCGAATATGTGTGGAATTTAGTTGCTAGAATGTGTGCAAGTACCCTTTCCTCCTTACTCACAGGAAAATCTACCATGTTTCCCGAATAACCAGTCTCACTGTATGTAGCCTTGTCCATGTACCTCAGTTTTGTGGACACCAAAATACTTTTATAGAGAGAATAAGGTCGAGAAAATATGGAGATTACTCCGTTTATGGATAAGTTGATGCCTCCATACTTGAGAATTGGTAGTTATAGAATCCCAATCATGAATCACAAATAGACTTACACCCAAGTACGATGGTTTACCATGCTCGGCTAATCCACTTCAAATGATTAGCTTTTGAGTTTGATTACATGGTGGCATTCAGCTGACGTCACATGGCTAGGAAGTACTGAACGAGTGAAACGGGGTGATTTGACTAGTCATAGCTCATCCCACGAGTGGTGGTTTTGTCATATTGAAGCACGTGACATCGAAACTTTGGCAAAGGTAGTTTCGACAAACCGCCTTTTGCCCGATGTATCTCTAGAGGCGCCACGCGTCTGTTTTAAAAACCATGATAGTTTTTTCGGTTCTACAAACTATCAAGGAAAGAGTTCTATGAAAAAATATTTCAGAAGATGATCTAAGGCCAAGACTACAAAAGGTTAAAGGTATGAATCTTGGCACAGTCATAAAGTCTTTGGAAGCCACTATAGGAAGTCCTCTCATGTTAGTCAAGTATTCAATGGAATTGGGACAAAGGAATAGATCAAGTAGTGAAGGAATTAGTGAAAGTGCATTCACACCCAAAGAAACCAGTTACAGATTAAAGCAATACATGTGAGTCAAATCTATTATAAAAGGAATTGACTACCTGAATGACAGTAATCAGATAAAAAAAGAGGCTTATTTCATATTGGATAAGGACTGCATCATATCCATGGATTAGCTATGAAATTAGAGTAATTCTTCCCTTATGATCATCAAAGTGCGCAGTGAAAGCATGGTATGAAGGGCATTATTTATGGCATAATAGAATTGGATTGTGCAAGGCAAGTTGAAATTAGATTAGTCAAGGCAAGGGAAAGAAATAGGCAGTAAGCAAATCCAAGTACTAATATGATCAATTAAGGAAAGGATAAATCAAGCACCTCAAGAGGAAGTTGGTGTTAACTGTCCAAGGTTCCTCAGAAAACATGACTAGAAATAGAATGGGGTCATGGAGGAGTTGGATCAGAGGGATCCGAAAAATAAATGGATATTGAAAATCCAAAGTCTATAAGACAACAAGATTGGAATCATAATTCATCAAAGTATGAGTTGGGATAGATGGATCTAGGAAATAAATAAAATCTGAAGATTAATATCATCTTAGTATTTGGATGGAAAAATAAAGATAGCCAAGGATGTTTTGGCTAAGAAGGTGCTCGGATCATAAATAATCATGCACGGTAATTACAGTGAAGAACATTTGAAGGTTCAGGAATCCAGGAGAAGGGAAGACTTCTGGGATAAACAAGGAAACATGATACCAGAAGAAAGAAGTCATTGCAATTACTGTAGCAACAAGTATTATATGGCTTGTTGGGATAGCTAAAGGGTGATAATACTTGCATGTTTGCAAGTTTTGTTGATAATGTTGTTGCACACAGATGGAAGCAACATAAATCTGGAATATTGAATCATAAGGCTGATAAGGAAGCATAAGAGCTCTTATTGTCATCAATTGATTAGGTAACATTAAACTCTTTTAATGGCATCCCTGCAAGTAAGTATCCCTCTTCTGGAAATTATGTGTGAAATTGCCAAAGGGAAATCCAGGTAATAATTTCCCAAAATTGGGATGTTACTACGTTGTATGGTATTGTTTAAGTGCATTGACAGGATTAAGTTACCACTAGGTGTGGTAAAGGCTAGAGGCCTATTATAGTTATCAAAGATTTTTATCTTTTGAATGCACACAGTGACATAGTATCATGTCATGTTAATTTGGTTATGAGACAATAACCGCAGAAAGGAAAAGATAAGAACATGTTATAGGAATGATGCTAATAAATCTAGTCATGTATGAGACTAGGACATGGTTGGATATGGAAAGGTATGGTTATAAAAAGGTTATGTGCCAGACAAATACCCAATGAGCTTCCTACTTTAAATAAAACTTGGATTGTAACCTTTTTTCTAACACTAATAAACACTATAGAATTGTATTCTTGGTGTAGTGTTCAAGTAGAAAAGGAAGGCATCCAAGTAATTGTGCAGACAATGGGAAGTGTGTGGATATGGGTTGACATTGGCCAGATTTCCAATTTATGGATGGTGAGATGCATGACTTAGATAAGGCTCATTCTGAAAGTCAATGAAAAGGTGCATTGAGTAATTAGGCATTGATAGTTGCACTCATGCCTGGTAAGTGACAGAGTTGCACTCATACATGATGGAATTGTATACTTAAATGCATTTTTGCAGAATGCATTTTGTGAGTGCATGTATATATGATTTTGCATGAAAATAATTATACTAATGTTTGAAATGCTGCTAACTCATGAAGTTGATAACATTTTAGGAACTAGTAAACATTGCAACAGGAAAGTTGCAAGTGAGGTGGTCACATGAATAGTGACTACAGAAAACTTCTATTCAGAAAATTGAAGAAGTGAACTTATTGTTATTAATTATGCTTATGCATATGAATAGAATGATGAGTCATTCTATTTGGTTGGATTGTTGGTAATTGTGATTGAGTTGATAGGTATAGACAATTCTAAGATCATTGCATAAGGTGACATGCATGATGAATTATGATATACAGAAAATACTGACAATTTGTTAGTTGTATGCAATATAAATAGAATTTCATATTTGGGAAAAGTCAAATTCATTTTGAAATTAATTTGATTTCTAAAATGGGATTTTTTTATTTTTTATATCATGCTCTCTCATGAAAACTACATGTGTGTGATGCAGATGAGATGATATTGATTAAAGTTGGAACTCCTGGAGCCATGGTGCTCTGATACTTCCTGTCTGTCCTGTACTGCAGCCCTGGAAGGGAGGTTGAGCAGTCGATGAACTGCGGAACAGTGAAGGTGTATACTACCTTGGGTTGTACAGGCATGTGGAGAAGAGAGAGATCGTTGGTGAGAGTGTTGTTGAGATGAAAAGATAATGATTAAAGTGGGAACTCTTGGAGCCATGGTGTTCTGATACTTCATGTTCGGCCTGTACTAGAGCCTGGAAAGGAAGATGAGTAGTTGAGGAGTTGTTGGACAGTGAAGGTGCATACTACCTTTGGTTTTACAGGCATGTGGGGAAGAGAAAGCGACTGTTGGTTGGAGTGTTGTTAAGGTTTGGTACCTTGGCCTAGACTATGTTGATATTTATTGTGGGTCGTGGTTATCTTGGGAAGCCATTGTCATGATGGAGTCATATTCCATGCTTGGAAATGGTATGTTGCTAAGAGTTTATCAAGAGTGAGATATAAGGTTGGGTGGAATGTCATGGATCTACATCCAGTTGTTGCTTCAATGAAGTTTAATTGAAGCATGTAATAAGGAACAATGAGCTGAATTATTTCCTAAACTAGCTCTATGGAATAGAGAAATTGACTTCAAGTTTTAGTATGAGTACCTGAATTGGTGCCAGAAAGTAGAGCACCAGATGGGTGACAAGCTTTCAATAGCTAAAGCTTGGAGACTTTAAATAGTTTGAATGGTACATGGTATATAATGCACTGAGGATTTTTGAAATTTTTGTTGTACATGTATACATGATGCACTGAGGACAATGCATAAATAAGGGGAGGGGATTGTAATATCCCTAGGCTGAACCCAATTTTAAATGTAAATGCAAATGTACTTAAGTTGGTGAGATGTTTTATATATTTTGACATGCATCTTCCATGGTGTAGTGTGTGCATGTACTGCGCAGTAAAATGATGAATTGGGCACGTTCCAGGATACCACATGCAGCCTATTAAGTGCGTGCAATATTGAGGTCAGGGAGCCTTTATGTATATGATATGTTTTATAGGTTGGTGAGATAGTATTGTAAGCTAAGATTCTTACGTTTTGATTAGGCCAGAGAGCCTAGATGTTAAAGGCCAGTGCGCTTGTTTTTGTACATATCTCATATTTAATATAAGATACATCGTTGCACGCAGACCGACCATGATAAAAGAGATGGGGGATTAAATTCCACTGGTTAGGGAAAGGGAGGGGCCTAAAAGTTAAGGAAAAGGGATAAGCTAGGGAGATTAAGCCAAAAAGGAATATTATATTAATATTTCTTTAAAGTATAAAGTATGGGAAATTATGTTATCCTAAGTTCTAAAGCTGGAGACAAGTGAACCAAAGTAGCTTCCAACATGAAAAGTGTCAAGTTTGGGGCATGCATATATATTGTTGGGACTTATCTGATTTTGGCAACTTCGCCATCATTCAAACCATCATCTTTCCCCTAATTCATCCATCACTGAGATATACAGTCAATCATCCAGGAGTATTGGTATCCATTGAGCTATCATTGTATCTTCATTAATTTACCTGAACCATATCCAGAGCCTTTTGTTGGGTAACTGTTAGCTTGGGATTGGGATTGAGGAAGCGGGTTGTCATGCCTGTGGGATATTGAAGAGGCGGGTTGTCAGGCCCGTGAGAAATTCTCTAGGTGAGAGAATTGTTGGGGATTGATTTCCCGAAGGTGTTGAACTACTGCTGCAGGGCTCTGAGACTTCCTATCTGGCCTGTTGTTGACGCCCTGGAAGGGAAGTGGGGTAGCCGAGGGACTATTGAGCAGATAAGGGGCACACTTCTTTGGGTGGGACAGGCATGTGGGGAATGAGGGACTGTAGGTTGTTAGTTGAGTGAGCACCTGAGATAGAGTCTTTCCTCTTGTTCATGAGCCTTTAGCCTGGTTAGGAACCCCTTTACCCAGGTGGAGTTTAGTCACAACTCAGGGGTGACTCACTGTTGAGAGTGATGAACAGTGTGGTATAAGGTTGGGAGGTTCGTGGAAGGTCTGCACGTAGTTGGTGATATTCTCACAAAGATAAGTGTCAATTGTGTGATTAATTTACCTGTTGCATTGTTATTCACGTGTTAATTTATGGGTTTATCCTATGCGTGATTTTAGTTGTCTATATTCTTATGGGTATTGCATGTATATGTTTATTGCTATTTCAGTGTGAATTCATACATCTACATAGCATATTTGTTTGTTCACCTTTTATATATATATTAAGCTTCCACAAGAGTTATGTGTGTGCATATGTTTTAATTGCATGCAGTTAGAAAATTATGTGACATAACTTAGTTAGGATCCTAAGTATGTTACAATATGTTCCGCATAGAGAACGTATGTGTTATCCAGCATAGTGTGGCCCGACATGAATGGTCGGGGATGTTACAAATTGGTAATTGAGCATGAAAGAGTGTTCTGGAGTAGCATGGTCTGGCCTGTTGAAGGCTGGGAATGTTACAAAGACGGTTTCAGAGCTAAGTAAAGTGTCTGAGGAGTGGCATGTCCCGGCTGGTGCGAGGCTGGAGTGTGTTACAGCTTCTACATATATGTTTGGACCGAGAGAAAATCACAGACATCCAATGGGGAAACATCACATAATACCTCATCCTTGAAGGGTTGGATGTCATATGAAAATCAACACTGCTAGCTGACACGAAGATCTCGTCCCTGGTAAAGCCACTTGATATTGTATGGTTGTGGGTGTGGTGTTGTCGACAATCCCAATTGTTTGATGACCTCTACTAAGATGAGGTTCTTCTGGATTATGTTATCAAAAATAAAATGCAGCAGGGTCCCCTTCACCCACATCTTTGAATGAAAAAGGTGCTCCCCCTCTTTGGGATCTATTAGTTCTTCTGGTTGAATTGTTGCAATCACGACAATAGCAGTGGGGTCTGCGTCGATGATGTGTCTTCTACCATTATTTTCTAAATCAGATTTTGAATCAGGGTTCGGCTCCTTGTCTTTGATCTCAACCACCAATCACTGTTTTGAGCGGCATTTATCGTTGTTGTGAGGGATTTTGTGGAAATCACACCATTTTCCAGTGTCCTTCTGTGTCTTTCAATTACCCTTATTTTCCTATGGCTTTGACTGGTTTTCTAAAGGTTGGTTGTTAGGTCTGCATTTACCATACTTTGGTTGTTGGGGATTTGCATACCCAAACTCCTTCTGTTTATGGTGCTTAAATTTATGCTCGATTTTAACAACATATCGATAAGCATCACCCAGTGATGAGATGTCCAGAAATTCCATTTCAGTTTGGATGTATCTGTGTAGAGCCCCATGGTATTTCAGAACCAGATGTCTCTTGGAGTCTTTGATACCCATATTGGTGCAAAAAGTATGGAAGGTATTGGTGAACTCCGGAACTACTTGGCCCCTCTCTTGTCGAAGTGTGGTCCATCTCATGTATTTGCCGTCATAGTTTCCAATAGGGTAATATATTTCCTTGACGACATCCAAAAGAAAATCCCAAGTGGGCTCGGCCCCATATATTCCAGACTCCTCTGTGGAACTTTTCTCCAAGTAAGTTTCCCACCAATGTTTGACATGAAGGAGAGCCTTAAGGAGTGTTAAGGTGATCTTTTCCCTGCCGGAGAAATTATGAACAAAGAAATAACCTTCTAGAATATTTAACCATTTTTCTAGGGCATCTGCATCTATCTATCCTTCAAATATGGGAATATCAAAATTAACTTGTATATTGAAAGGTGAGGTGCCTCCAAAGTGGCCTATTGATGAATATGTGCATGTTTTTATCAGCATGGGTTGAAGGATGTGGGAAAAATTCTCCATCATTTTGTCCCTCTGTCGGGTGAGAGCTTGCTCAAGCAACAGATTAATAGAATTGGTTGCTTTGTCATTTTTCTTTTCTTATGCCATGGAGGGTTCATTGGGCGTGTGAGAGTGATTTTCCTCAATAGATACAATATCTATACCCAATTTTTTATACTTGGACCTCATCGGGGACATGCACTGAAAAAAATGATCAAGAGCAACCTGCTCTGATAACACTGATCCAGATTATTTTCGGCACAAAATGAGAGAGGAGATATAATAATGAAATGCATAGAGATATATTAGATATCCAATAATATAACAGATTTTTATTAGATATATAACCATAAACATAGAGATACACTAATACACAATTTCTATTAATGAGCAAAATGTGCAAGACTGTAAAATACAGAATGAAAGACTCGCTAGAATGGTGGCAGATTATATCTGAGAAGAGTTGTGATGGCTAATCACATTCACAAGAATATGGATTAAAATGAGGTTCTATTGGACTTTTTAACATAAATAAAATCCAAAACCCTAACCCCAGAATATGAAAAGCCAACAGTTTTGTGGACCCCGTTTTGGGTAGTTTGGTGTATCAACTTCGTGGGGGCGTAACTTTGGCATATGATATCTGTTTGGGGTGCATGATAGCTCGTTGGAAAGGTATCGTTGAGGAGATTTATTTTAGGGGATCAATCAAAGACTTTATCTATCATTGAGGTTATCTATCCTGAAAAAACTTCGTTTAGGCCCTCAAAATGGCCCTGAAATTTTAGGAACCAAAAACCTGCTAAAAATAGTAAGTTGCTAGAAGATTGTTTTGTGATGGTTGGAATAGGTGGGTGGCCATCGATATCCACCTATATCAATTACATTGTTATTTTTTCACTCATCTAGATATAGGGAACCTAGTGTGGTGCAACACAACCACTTGGTAGTCTACCATTACTAACAACCTATATGAATATCGTCAACATAATTCCTATTGCTCATGACATTTATATTCCTAAACAAACCAAACATCTAATTTAAATGTTAAGCTCTTATAGCCTTACAATCCTCTTTTTCTTAAGCAAAGCACAACCTCGTTGGATCCTCGAATTGACATTGATCATAAGTTCAATACACTAGCTCATTTTGACAAATCCATAGATCAAATGACTCGACACACATACACAAGCGTATATAAATATTCTACATTGTCAAATCAAGTTAGTGTTGGGTACTTTTGATAGATAATTTTTAGCCTTACTTTTCCTGATTTTGCCATATTTAAACCATTCACATTCTTCATTCAATTACCATTTTTACATCTAAATGTGTAAAATAAGTTGCTTTTGTTATTTATTTTATTTTCTAAAATTTAGAAAAAAAATTAGGCATTAAAGATAAATTAAAAAAAAAAAATACAGGAAGTTGTAACTTTCGGTAATAGCTCTATGGTTTATATACTTGCAGGATAGCTAGGTGAATTCTGAGACATGTGCCATAATCCTTGATTTCCATGGATGGAAAAATACCTATTCACTTCCAAAAAGAGGCTTGACACGTGTGAAGTCAATGTTGGTCAAACTCAGCCACTTATGTAGGAAAATCCCTTGTTTTTGGAAAAAATCAAGGCAGATTTGGGATTTCTTGGGATTTCCTCTAATTTTGTGGATCATGAGGATGGATTCGACCCTCCTAGAGTAAATAATATATCTTATAAGTAATTATAGTATTTTTGGTTACATATTTTTTGTATAGATACCCCAAGACATGGATGGAAAGACATCTCTATTTTTCATTTATAAACTTTCAGACTTGGAGCTTTTGGATGAGACGTGTGCAGATTTTTTGAATGAGTTCATTTATTAGTTCATGTTGTTAGCAATGTTCTTTTATCTGATCTTACTTTAAAGTGTATAAGCAAAGCATTGGAGGGCCCCTATTGTCAAGCTTGTACACATTTTTCTTCACTGTGCATTTCTCTACATGTTGGTATATTTCTTCGTGTACATTTATTTCTCATATATCTCTTTAATTTTCAGGAAATAATGATCAATTTATACAACTATTAGTTCATAATGTTATGGCCATACTAGAATAGTTTTTGTTACCTTTTTAAAGCATCATTGTATCTTATTTCAATCATTTACTTTATTGTGTTCAGTAAGAATACTTAAGAAATATGGATTGTTGACAAATCTTGTGGAACCTTATGAAAGAGTCTCTTGTAAAGGAATTTAGTTATCTCTTGTCCGCAACAATTAAGACTTATTAAGTTATTCTAGTCTTTCCTTGCTTTCAAATTCCCAATGCAAGTATGATTATGCAAGTGTGGTTTAATACTTAATGAACTCGATTGGTGATATTTGTTTTAGAACACTATGAAAGGACCTCTTGTAAGAGAGTTTAGTGTTTTCTCATTTACAACAAACAAGTCTTGTTGAGTATGTGTATTCTTATTTTTATACAAATTTGATTTATGCAAGTGTGATTCTTTTTCAAAACTAGTTCAGATCTACAAATCCATATATAATTGTGTTCTTCAAAGTTCTACAAATTTTTGGATTGATAAATAAAATAAATGTTCTAATTTACAACAGTAGATTGGACCAACATTTAGTCCCTTGCATAGTCCAAGTATTTCACATTTGAGCATGCAAAAAAAAAAAAAACTTTGTGGATAACACACTAAAATTTAATGCATCAACATTAACCTCCATTTCCTACAGAAAAAACATTTCTACTTCCAATGCAATGGAGACCATTTCTACCTAGGGAAAGGGACTATTGATCCATGCATTGACCTAATTCTTGTTCGCGAGAGATATTCATAATCTATAAATGCAATTAAATGGGTACTTGCAACGATATTTGTCACATGTTTTTTTGTATTCCTTGTCGTGACCATCTCAACTATGACCCACACCTAATCTACAATATGTGGTTGATCCTTATTCAACAATTCATCTATGTGGCATCAACAACATATCAACATTTAGTATGCTATTGTGCCAACTTAACTCAAAATTACTTGACATCATCAATGGGATCTCATAGTGGACCGAGGTGACATGTCCACTAGCTCTAATGATTAAAGTTGATTTTATTATCATCATTAAGGCCTCCAACAAATAACATATTCTCAAAAACACTAAGAGTTTTCTATTCCTTTTGTTAACGTGGAAATCATCTCATTGATGGTACATTTACACTAGAAATATGCAATTCTAATCATTGTAAATCATCATGAAATTGTACATTGTTAAATAAAGTTTTGCAATGATATATTTCATGTTATAAAGCTCTATCACAATTTCATTATAGCTAGAGACACTACAATTTCATGTCATTGCTTCGATCCTTTATATTTATTATATCTCATCCATTTATATTGGAATATATGTATTTTTGAGTCAAATATAGGTCACATTGTGTTTTATCTCTTTTGGCTCTATTATCTCTTTGTTCCTTTACTAATTTACATCACACTTTATCCCTTAAGTATCATAACTCTACAAACACCTTCTATATGTTTATGCAACATCAAGACACTTGTGCATTCCTTATTGCTTTGGCATGGTTGAGTTTCTATTTATAAAGGCTCACTGTCCATTGTGACCTACTTAGAGGATATTCTTCATACATCACATAGAACATATTTCAACGTCTATTCTTTGCAATAAAAACATTCTAGGGATTCAACTATGCCCTAATAACTCTAAACTACAAATGTAAACATAACTCTTTTTAGAGGGAGTTGTGATCTCTAACCTACAACTTACATAATGAAAATTGGATGTTTTGACAATAGGAACATAGCTCATGAGGCTATATACATGATCACAAGAGGAAACAATTATGTTAGGCCCTATAGGAGGCTTTTAGGCCTTCAAGGATAATCATAACTACTCATACCACCACAGTCTTCTAGTCACTTGTAATAGTGACGATGATATGGGGCCCCTTGCATGGACCGTGAAAATAGATCATATTAACAAGATAATATCGACAAAATTCTCTCAATACGTAGATGTTATGTGACTAATGTCATTTTTGTGTATTACAAGATCTAGAGGAGACTATGGACAGAGGACGTGGATGACATAGACCTACTAAATCAACGAGAGTAAAGTGGGTGGTCATAGAATCGGATACGAAATCTACAGATACAATAAAGTTAAGAAGACAAAGAAACCTCAACCAAAGGAGGATGTTTTTTATGACTTCACAAATGCTACAACTTAGACGAGATAAATTTATATAAACTATGTTGTTGTTTTTTTCAAATCCAAAACATGATATCAATATGTCAAATATATGAGTAAAGTGAGGTTTTGTGTTGGATAGCATATTGGTTGAAATGATATAATTGGTGTACTAAACATCATTTACTATGTTGTGTATTATAGGGGCCAGATGAGGCCATGGCAACAGATCATGTCATATCAAATAAGGACACAACGAATGTCGCAGTACACCGGGTAATCAAATTTGGACTTAAATTAGGAAGCATTTTGTGATATGTCCATCCTTTTTCACAGTATTATTAAAATTTATAGTGTATTATCCAATCTTGAAATAAATTAATGCATGTTGTTGATTATTTCAAGTGGATATTGGATCAAGTGCACAACCTAATCATTCAACTAGAAAAAGAAAAAAAAACATATGTACATGGGTGTGGAAGAGGATATGAAAATGGATCCTCTGGACATAAAAAATAATTACACTGAAGAAGAGTTTGGTCAAGACTATAGTACATGGGATGAATATTTTGAGAAAATTATTGTTTGTGGATGTTCTATATTTCATGGAAAGAAACAATTCAAACGAGTGATTGTACAAATAAATTGCATACATGATGAGCTTCTAGTGGGTAGTATGCCTCCTACAATCGATTCAAATCCAATAGGAATTGTGGTAAGGAATTTCCCAATTTGATATAAATAATAGGTATACTTCTTTTAAACATTGTTTTATATTATTTAAATAATTAATTTTTTTCTTAATGGATTCTTGTTGGATAAAGTTCTTGGTTTAAAGTATCATGGATCACCAACTTCCATCCTAGAGGGTGATGATCATTTATCATATGATACATCTAACAAACATATGTTCCAATATACCAACTCGGAAGATGAGAAATTAATGAAAACAAGTAACATAACAAGAACCAATTTAAAGATGCATAATTTGCTTAAAGACAAAGGGAAGGTGGAAAACATACCCTATGAGAATGAATGTTATGGAGATGATGACTTTCCCCTGGGTTTGAGATCAATTTACAAAGAGACATTTGATCTTCGACTATATTTCACTTGGCCTAGTGATCAAAAACTACCTAGAGTGTACGAAGTGTTTCAATTTTGGGGTTAAAACTACATGATACGACCCTCCAATATTCATGGAGAGAATCTAGGCCTCTTTATTGTCGAAAATGTACATGTGGGATCTAAACATAGAAACAATTCACAACAAACCACTAGAATATTAATTCCATATTACGGTCCATCATATTATAGTGGTGAATGGAGAAGGATGGCAGAATATAAGTCTAGCATGTCAGCATATAGTCTAAATTTGAATATGTATACACATTGTCTCCAATTGGAAAGTGGAAAAGAAATGAATAGAGGTCATCTTATGTATATATATGGATGTGCATACACACACAAAAATATTTCAAGATTTATAAATAGTAGTAAGAGAAGGGACCCTACTGTAAGACCGAATTGTCAATTTGTTGAGGTTATAAATGATAAAGATGGAGATATGGAAAGAGAGGTTGATAGATTGACAATGGTTGAGGTTATTATGGACCTTACCACTGGGGATGAGTTATTTATTTATTACTCCTTCTTAAAACACACTCATGCGTGAAAGAAAAGGGAAGAACAAGGTCTCTGTAAGGATGTTCATAAGGGAAGAAAAGCAAAGAAAAATAAATGAGTGTGGATTTATGTTTTATAAACTGTGTTGTCAAAATTTTGATTTATTCAAATCATTGTATAAATCATGGTTGAGGTTATTATGGACCTTACCACTAGGTATGAGTTATTGATTGATTACCCCTTCTTAAAACACACTACTATGCGAAAGAAAAGGGAAGAACAAGGTCTCTTTAAGGATGTTCTTAATGACAGAAAACCAAATAATAAGAAATGAGTGTGGATTTATGTTTTATAAACTGTGTTGTCAAAATTGTGTTTTATTCAAATCATTGTATAAATAAAGTAGTCTATAAAATAATGTTCCATTATTAAATTGATGTATATATATTCATAACTTTTATATTTTAATTTGTTAAGCCATATTTGATTACATTTCTTTGAATTTGATACATTTATGATTTATCCAATTGTTGCCAAACATTAAATAATGGTTGTTTGTGTTGATAGGTAGAAGATGATGATGAAAGAACGGCTACTAATACCCAATATCCAACTGGGCTATTAATATTTGGATGGGGTGATCCAAACCATCTTTTAAACCATACCAAGGCAAAAAGAGCATATTTAAAGAGAATTCTACCACCCGAGAAATTTGAACAGCTGATGAGATTAACATATGATGATGACATGCCACCTAGCCTTATTGATGATGATCATGGTAGTGAAAATGCATTGCATGAAGAAGGATTGAATGAAATGCTTACAGGTTTCTTTGGGGATGGAAACAATGATGACAACAATTATCATATGGATGAGAGTAACTATGACAATAGGGGAAATTACCACCAATGTAATGTTGATAATAACAACCTGAAAGACTCCATCAAGCAAGTAGCAAAGACACCCATGTTCAAATCGGGTGCAAGTAGAACCTCAAAAATGGCATACACTTTAATCTTATTAGAAATCAAGTCACTATTTGGTTGGTCAGACAAAGGATTCATCACCCTACTGAAGTGAGTTGAATTCTATTTCTTACAATGTATTTTCAATTGGTGTACGTAATTCGTTTATGAATAGTCCTAATATGGATTGACATATAAAAAATGTTCATCATAAGTCAAACATTCAATTGATCTAATCCTTGTCCATCTTAGTACAGGGCACTAAAAACCAAAATATTTCATGAAGAGAATGTGTTTCCATCAACTTGCAAAGAGGCACATCAGTTGTTGGTTGAGTTGGGGGTTGAATATAAGAAAATTGATTCATGTAAAAATGATTTCATTTTATACAGATATGAATATCAAGATAAGGTAGAATGTCCTTTATGCAAA
The DNA here is from genome assembly GCA_009831015.1 of Picea engelmannii. NCBI lineage: Eukaryota > Viridiplantae > Streptophyta > Pinopsida > Pinales > Pinaceae > Picea > Picea engelmannii. Next base: position 105,455 of record ML827243.1, on the reverse strand, counting down.
GAGAAGAGATATTGTACAGATGTATAAGGTCCTACAGTTCCAAAGAAGGTTTTACGTCACATGCCAATTATACCTAGACTTCAACGAATATTTCTTTGCAAGTCACTTGCACAATTGATGGACCAACATGCAAATAATAAGAGTAAATATGGATTCATGTGGATTACATCCGACTCCAAATCATTGAAACACATAGAGGAATAATGGCCAAGAAAATTCAAAAATGAACCCCGTAGTATCAGGTTTGGTCTTGCAATTGATGGAGTGTTCCCATTCTCTTTCATGAGCTCAAATTATAGTGTTTCTCCATTCAGATTAATAGTATACAATATTCCCCCATGGATGAGTGTTAGAAAGTAGCACCTTATGCTGGCTCTCATTGTTCTAGGAAAACATCAAGTTAAAAACATGGATGTTTATATTACCCCTTTTATTGATGAGATACAACTTCTATGGAAAGGAATAAGAATGTATGACATATCATGTCCTCCATAAAATAGGTCCTTCATGTTGTATGGTGTGCTATGTTGGACTATTCATGATTTCCCAGGACTTGGTGTTTGTTTCGGTAAGATAAAAAAAATTACGTATTTACACTCATAATTTATTTTCATCACAACTTTCATACTTAGTTTTATACTATTATTTTGATGTTATTAACCTTACTTATTGAATTGCAGAGCTTCAAACAAAGGCGATATTTTCATGTCCAAGATGTGCAGAACAATTTCAAGGGTGGTATTCTAAAGATCTACATAAATTTATTTATGCAAACAACAAGGTTTTTCTACCACCAAATCATAGGTTTAGAAACCTCCGTAAGAATCAACTTGATGGAAAAGTTGAAAATAGAGGCCCTCCCATGATTATGGGTCCAGTTGATTGGCTTAAGAAGTATGAAGATGTTGAATTGAAAGCTTGGCAATATTTTTTATGGGGGTGATTCTATTCAAGAACCAGAATAAGTTGTAATTAAGATGTCAGAAGGGATGAAAAGGAAATCCATATTTTATGAGCTCCCTTACTGGAAGGATCTATTAATATCTAACCTATTATATCCTATGCACATCTTCAAAAATGTCCCAGATTCAATATTTCGACATATATCAGGAAAACAGAAGGACACCTTGTCTTCAAGGAGATATATTGCTCTTTCACGTACCAAATTTGATAGAAAAAATTTATGGCCAAACAGGGAAAATGAAACATATGTAGAAGATCCAAGGATTTTGAAAAAGAAAGAGTTAGACCAATTAAAAAATGTCATATGTTCAATAAGGACACCTACTATCTATGGGTCATCATTGGTTAAATATTTTACAGTTGATGGACATATCACAGGATTTAAAACACGTGATTTTCATAATTTTAAGAAGGTATTATATATCATCATTTAAATTTTATTGGTAAAATTGATTAGGTACTAAAAATATTCTAATATTCTATTTTGTGATGAAAATAACTAATGACCTTTCATAAATGTTTTTAACAACATGTCATTCCAATGGAAATTAGGGGGAATTCATGTCTGACCATTGACTTGAGGAGTGTCATAAGGAAATTGTCAACATTTGCTAGGTATGTGGTATGGAATGTTCATGTGTGAGAGACATAGAGATATTTTATTTCATTTTAATTTTTGGCTAACGGTTCATATTAATTTACTATTTTTATATTAGGTGGGTGACATCCAAGGAGATCCATGTATGTGAAGTGCCAAAATGGAAGAAGGAAATTGCAGAAATTGTATGTGTATTTGATAAGGAGCTCCCTACACGTTTCATGGACCTACAAGTCCATTTACTTATGCACCTAGTCGATGAAATTGAATTGATGGGTGTCATATCAACGAGGTGGATTTTTTTCTTTGAGAGGTATATGAAAATTCTAAAAAGACCTGTATGACAAAAGGCACATCCATAGGGTTGCATGGTTGAAGGGTATGTATTGAATGAAGCATTTTTCTTCCAATGTGAATTCCTTGGTAATAATTTTGAAGATGGGCCATGCTTATGGGATGAAGAACGAGCATCATATATTATTGATGGAGAAAAAACACAATCTAATGGTGTTCAAATAGAAATTAGTAAGTAAAATCATTATCAATGTGGTTTTTTTTATTGCAAATATTAATTTACTCTGTAATTTATTTGTCAAATTAACAAAATGGCCTTTGGAGTTTGAAATAAAAATGTTGACATGTAATAGGTGTAGACAAAAGTGCTATACTCGACAAGCTCATTCTGTACCACATGGAATTTATGAACAAATGGATTGATTTGTATGATAAAAAGAGAGAAGAAGTGTTAGAAGCAAGGAGACAATTTAAGATATTGAACACAAGGAATACCCCATTTCCTACTAAGATGTAAGGTGAATGGGGAAAAGATTGCATAGTAGAATGGGCTATTGAACAAATTCAAAATCAAATATAAGATGCAGGTATAGATTCAAACATAGCAGAAGATGAAATCAACATGTATAGAGGATGTGAAAGAAAGGTACAGTTGGAATTTTACAAAATGTTGTTTCCTTACAGTTTTGACACTATTAACTATTTTAATATTTGTCATTATATTTGTTTTAATTGAAATTAATGGTGTTTCACAGGAAAGGAAATATCCATCAATGTGGGCACATGTTCAACATTATCATGTATAAAGTGTATATGTAAAGAGACGATCCTTCGATTGTGGCATCATGGTTGACTTCAAGCAATCCAGTCGATCAAGATCAAAAGATAAGAATATTATTAAAGGAAATCTACAATATGTTGGGAAAATACAAGAAATTATTGAGTTGGATTACCTCTCTTTTAAATGTTGTCTTTTTAAGTGTATATGGTATGAAGCATTTCAGAGTACACGAAGACATGATACCCATAGTGGATTGTTTTCTATAGATTCCTTAAGGTTCCTATCGGAGGATAAGGAGCCTTATGTCCTAACAATTCATTATGAGCAGGTAATTCTTTAACTCAAACTAGAAGTGGTAGCGATCAATAATCTATTAATACATTGTTTATTGCGAATATATACATGTGTTTATTAATCAATAAAATTGTTATAACGTATGTCTAATATATGTATGTACTTGTTCATGTGCAGGTATTTTTATATGAAGATATTTTGGACCTGAAATGGATGTTTGTCATACATTTTGATCCAAGATTAAGGCATGTATTTGATGATGCATTAGTGGATACTGAGAAAAACAATGATGGCCAACAAAATGAGAGAGAGGGATTATAGAACATTGAATAAATTGACATCCATGATGATGTTGAAGATGGTTATGTTCAGGCACAAGAAGACAACAATCCAGAGTTAGATGATGTTATGGAAGACAACAATATGGTTGGTATAGAAAATGATGATCCAAATACATCTGGTAACAATATGGATGGTCTACAGTCAAATTCCAATGATGATGAAGATGATGCAGGTCAAGATGAGGATGATGATAATATTAACTACTTGAAATATCATATAAACATTGACAATGATACACTAGATGACATTCTTGCAGACATTGATGCTAATGAACAAGACTTCTAAATTTTCAAAACTATTTGTAATCCATGTTTAAAAAATGATGATTCTTATGGCCTAAACTTTGAAATGGTTCAGTATTATTTGTGTCAATAAAAATTATCTATTGCAATATCCTTAAACTGTTCAATACACGGTATGAATTGTTGGCAGAAAAAAATAGGATTACTTGGATGCTTCTTCCATTCATTTTGTATCAACATATGTTCATGAAGACACAAAAGTTAATAAAATATTAATGCATGTATCTCACAATTATTTGAATAAGCAACTTTGTTAACTTCATTATTTTTATATTGTTTGAATTTTAATGTTGGGCATAATTTGTTATTATGTTTTATTAAGAACTAAACATAAAATAATTTTAAAAAATAAATTATTTTAATCACCTAGAATTAGGTTAAAATTTAATAAATTAAAGCTCAATTTTAGTTTCCTATTTCATATAAAAACATGAATATTCAATCTCAATAATTTCACTGAGCCTTAAAACCATCCCATACCGTCAATGAATTCACCTAGTCTAACCATGTCAAATTTCAATGCATACAATCACATTTTGAAGAAATTTTAATGTTGGCCCCATTCACTACTCACTGTGTCGGGTGGATTGATGACATTTCATATGGGTGTGTTGGAAGACATTCCATGACATTTCAATAGAGTTTCAACCAAGATTATGTATATGGGAATGACTAATGATGAAAATGAGACGGCATAATGAAGGTTCTTGCAAACGTGGAGGATTTCAAATATTATGCGGGGACATCAGGAATCCTTGATTCTTGAAACCCTCACATACCATCAAGGCATGTGTCTCATCTAACCATGTAAAATTTCAATGCATACATGCACAGTTTAAAGAAATTTCAACGTTGGCACCATTCACTACTCACCATGCAGCGTTGGTGGATGAAATTAATGATGGGCATGTTGGAAGACGTTCCATGACATTTCAAGAGAGTTTCAACAAAGATTCTATAGATGGGAATGAGGAATGATGACAATGAGACTACATGAAGAACATTGATGCAAACATGGATGATCTCAAAGATTATGTGAGGACATCAGGCATCCTTGATTCTTGAAACCCTCGCATACCCTCAAGGCATGTGTCTACTCTAACCATGTCAAATTTCGATGCATATAGGCACATTTTGAAGAAATTTAAACGTTCACATAATTCGCTGGTCATCGTGCAACGTTGATGGATGACATTGGTGATGGGCGTGTTGGTTGAAGACATTCCATGCCATTTCAAGAGAGTTTCGACAAAGATTCTATAGATGGGAATTATGACAAATGATGACAATGAGACTACATGATAAACATTTATTCAAACATGGATAACCTCAAAGATTATGTGAGGCTATAAGGCAATATCCTTCAATCTTAAGACCCTAGAGTATCGTCAAGGTATGTGTCTAGTCTAGCCATGTCAAATTTTAACGCATGCAAGAATAGTTTGAAGAAATTTCAACATTGACCCCATTCACTGCTCACCATGTGGCATTGGTGGATGACATTGGTAATGGGCATGTTGGAAGATGTTCCATGAAATTTCAAGAGAGTTTAGACAAACATTTCGTAGATGTGAATGATGAATGATGACAATTAGACTGCATGATTAACATTGATGCAAACGTGTACTATCTCAAATATTATGTGGTGACATTAGGAATCCTTGAGTCTTGAGACCCTCAAATAATATCAAGGAATGTGTCTAGTCTAACCATGTCAAATTTCAAAGCATACAGGAACAGTTTGAAGAAATTTCAACGTTGGCCCCATTCATTGCTCATTGTGCGGCATCGGTGGATGACATTAGTGATGGGCATGTTGGAATACATTCCATGAAATTTCAAGAGAGTTTCGACAAAGCCCTAAATACCCTAACCCCTAAACCCTTAATCCCTCAACCTTAGTTAATCATTAATCCCTTAACACAAAATCCCTAAATCCCCTAACCCCTAAGTCATTGACCCTTAAACACTTAAACCCTAATCTATAATCCCTTAATCCATAAACCCATATGCCCTAAGCACTTAAAAATTAATCCCCTATCCCATAATCCATAAGTCATTAACCATTAAACTACCTAACACGTAAGTGCCAAATCCCTTAGCTCTTGACCCTTAATCCCTTAAACCCTAACCCCTAATCCCTTAACCCTTAATCTCTGTACCCCAAATCCGTAAATCCCATAATCCTCAAAGCCCCTATCCATTTAACCCCCAACACCTTAACTAATTAACTATTTAGGCACATCCGATGCTAAATATGGCACTATTAGCACCTACATGTTTTGGTCGATGCAAAAAATGCCATAAATAGTGCCATGCTAATAAATAGCGTCGACTTTTTTTAAAAAAATGGAGAAAAATACACTAAAACAATCTTTGGAAGACAAAAAGGGAATAAATCACAAGGATTTGTTGTAGTGAAATGAAATTCCACAAGTGGACTTAAAAAAGAGAGTACCAAAATTCACTACTAAGATATGGACTCTGTTCTTTGATGGATCCAAATACTAGGAATGAGCAGGTGCAAGATGAATTTTCATTGACCCAGTAGGAAAACACAATTTCTTAGCCTATAGATTAGATTTTAATTGCACAAACAATACCGTCGATTATGAGGCACTGGTTCAAGGACTCAAGAAATCTATTGGCCTAAATATCAAGGAACTAGTTGTCTTCATGATTCAGAGATTATCAATAGGAAGGTAAAGAATACCATCCACTACAATTCTTCTCATTTAAGAAACTATCGGCAGGAAGTACATAGGTTGATAAATACATTTCTAGCATTTAACATTACAACAATCCCTCAAGAAAAGAAAATACTTATTGATTCTCTTGCTACAATAGCTTCAATATTATGTCCCCTCGAAGATTATGAGGCTTCTAGGTTTTCCATAAAATTGTTGTACAAATCTTTCCTCCCCAATAACATCACCAACTAGAGGGTATTTGAAGGGGACAAACAAGTTATATATTTTTTGACCATTGAAGAAAATTTCAGGGACTTCCATAATGATGATGAGTTTTTCCAAAGGATACTCGTTGATCATGAAGATGGAGAGCATAATGAAGAAAAATACAACAAATCAACTCAACTCAAACTTCACACTATTCCCAGGGGAGTAGTCAACCCTGAAAACCTTTTCGATTTACATGAGAAATTTAAACATCCCAAGAATGTCAAAACAAGTAGTTCTTGTCCTGCATATGAAGTCATAAAACTAGGAATTGTCGATAATCCTAGGAATATTAACCTCGGGAAATCACTATGTCCTAAGGAAAAGAAGGCTTACCTAAAGTTATTTAAAGAATATCATGATGTTTTTTTCCTAGTCCTGGCAATATTTGAAAATGTATGATACTAGGATCATCCAGCACACCATCCCACTTAGACCCGAGGTCAAGTTGTTTCATATGAAACTAAGGAAATTCCACTCGTCTCTCGAGCCCCTAATGTAGAAGGAGCTCAAAACAATGTTGGATGCCAAGATAATATTTCAAATGAGACATTCTGCATGGGTAGCCAACATAGTGCTCATTAAAAATAAGTAAGGAGAAATCTATTTATGCATAGATTTCATAAACTTGAACAGGGATTCAACAAAAGATGATTATCATGTTCCCCCCCCCCCATGGAACCACTCCTACAGACCGTGTCTAGATCTGATATTTTCTCACTTCTGGATGGATTCTCAGGGTATAACCATGTTTTGTATCAGAAGAACACAAACTAAAGACAACTTTATGGACTAAATGGGGTATGTTCTCCTACAAACACATGTCATTTGGATTAATTAATGCAAGAACAACCTTCCAAAGGGCCATGGATGTGGCATTTATGGGGTTGATAAATAAGTATGTAGTGGTCTACTTATATGATGTCACGATTTATTCCAAGAATAGAACAAACCTCATTTCTCACCTTACCCAAAAAATTTAAAGGTGCAGGAAGTACAGGATATCCATGAACCTAAGAAAGACCATATTCAGGGTAGAAGAAGGAAAAATCTTAGGTCATATTATTTCTAAATATGGAATCAATATTGACCCTGAACGAATAAAGGCAATCTCACAGCTTCTTCTTCCTCACTAAGAATGCTATGCAATCTTTCTTTGGAAGGATCAATTTTGTGAGGAAATTTACACCTGACTTTGTAGAAATAATCATTTTTTTACAAAGATGGTACACAAAGATACGGAGTTCAAATAGAGTGAGGAAGGGAGAAATGCCTTTAATGAAATAAAATTTGTTATTTCTCAAGCCCCTATTCTAAGGATTCATGATTTCAGCAAGGATTTTTTCCTTTATACTTTTTCCTCTGATCGGTCCTTAGCCGTAGTCCTCACTCAAAAGGATGATGAAAATAAAGAGGCCCCTATCTCATTCATGAGAACAAACCTCCAAGGGCCTGAACTTAATTACCTGACTATTGATAAACAAGCATGTGTTATCTATAAGGTAGTAAAGCACTTCAAATCCTATATCCTGAAGAACCATACCAAGGTTATAGTACCTCACACAACAGTAAGTTCACTTTTCATGCAACAAGAAATGGGAGAAAGGAGAGTTGATTGGATGGTTTTCATCCAAGAATTTGACCTTGACATAAAATCAGCAAATACAGTTAGGGGCCAAAGGTTATGTAAACTAGTCATATAATCCCAAGACCTAACGGAATCAAAAAATTTGGGTTGGGATAATGAGTTGTCTTGTGGTGTAGTGAAGTAACAAATATACCACCTGGGCAGGTTTCTTGGTATACTGACTTATCCTATTTCTTGCATCATGGCACTTTCCCTGAAAACGTAAATCCTAGAGGGAGGAGAGCACTTAGACTAAAGTACACTCAGTACCATCTCATAAATAATGTGCTTTTCTGTAGGAATTATGATAGTGTGTTACTAATATGTCTTGAAAAAGAATATGTTGAGAAGGTATTAAAGGAACTTCATGATGGTCATGCAGGAGGACACTTCGCAAGAGAAACCACCGCTCACAAAATATTAAGGGAAGGATATTATTGGCCAACTTTTTTTATGTATGCTCACGTATATGTTAGAAAATGGAAATTTTTTCAAATAAGTGATGGAAAAGAGAAAATGGAAGACATTCCATTGCAACCAGTGACAACTTCAAGGCCCTTTGAGCAATAAGGAAAAGGTATTATAGGAGAAATAAATCCAAACTCATTGAAATAAGACAAAGACATACTAACGGTAAATGATTACTTTATAAGGTGATCAAAATCTTTTTCCATTACCCGTGTGAATAAAAACTTAGTGATATGGTTTTTAGAACAACATATAATGACGAGGTTTGGGGTGCCTTCAGTTTTAGTCTTTGATAAAGCTGCATATTTGTCCTCTGCTCTCTTGACTAAATTTTCTCTAGATAAAGGAATTATTCTAAGATACTTCGCTAACTATTACCCCTATGGAAATGGTGTCTCTAAGTCAACTAATAAAAATATGGTAAGGATCCTCAATAAAATAGTAGTAGAAAATCATCGGAATTGGCACAATGCACTTCACAGTGCTTTATGGGTTTACAGGGTAATTCCTAAGGAATCCCTAGGGAATTATCCTTATTTCTTGGTGTATCGACAAGACTTTATTCTGCTGACTGACCTGTATCTCCCGTCCTTGCAACTTTCCTAGTCCTCAAGAGGGCATCCCTTATCTAACATGCAACAGAGAATAGATACTCTTCTAACGGTTGAATAAGAAAGAGAACGAGATAGGAGGAAGTTTGCATCCCACCAACAGTTAGTTAAAGGATGGTTTGATAAACACAAGGTTTTGTTGACGGGAATAAGTGACACACCATCAACTGGAAGGTCAAATCCAGACCGGGGTTGTCTAAATAACCCAATCCATTTGGAATGAAATGAACCGACAGGTTTAATGGTTCCGTTGGCCAACTAAAGTCCTAAAAACAGTAAAATAAATAAACTAATCTAAAGCTATGATTCTAATAAATGATGTATTACTTACTAATGTTTATTAAAAATAAACGTGAATATACAAATGATTATAAACAATCTATATACAGTTTACAAGGTTTACTTGAAATCTTGCGAAAATGAATGTTCATAGTAATGTTTCAAAATAAGATAAAGTAAGAACAAAAATCTTTTTTTGTTTTTTTAATGTTTAAAGATTTTAAAATAATAAATACTAAGAAAATACAATTGAAACAATGACACGGAAATAGTCAAATCTAATTAATGCAATCATCGTCTCATTCATATATAAACAAATCCGAATAAAAGAAAACAATGCACCTACTAACCTCTCACTAATCAACAGTACTAATCTAAATTCATCTCTTTGTATTTGTATGAGCTCCTTTTAACTTGTGTCAAGTGTAAACCTATGACAAAAGAAAGTATAATACTTCCTGAAGAAATTCAAGGAAGTTTTTCATATTCTGGAGTGAGATTATAATGACAAAAACACAAATAATTATATATCTTGCGACCTTGAAAAGTCCAATAACTGAAAACGAAAGAAATTACAATTCTCGGGAATGGTGTTATCAACAATCTAGCATCAGATGTAAAATCAAAATACTTGAATAGATGATCAGTCAAAGATATAAACTAAACCAAAAGATAATGAACAACATAGAGAAAAGCATGATATAAAATATTATGTGTAGAACTCACTAAATCTAATTCGACACAGATAACATTTCACATCAAGAAACAATCCATTTATCCTTTATTCAGAGCTCTGAGGTAGCCTAGGGTTAATCTTCTAAGCGCTTCTGCTGCAGCAATGGTTGCCTCTAGAGGAGGGGAGTCGTCACCCCCTCCTTCTACAGCTAACACCTTTTGCAAGTTTATGGTTGCCTAAGACAAGAAGCTTCCCCCTGCCTCTCCCCCAAGCTTCGTTAAGAAGCTCGAATCGATTCCAGAGATTGATCTTCCCCCTGACCACCCTATGCGTCTAGTAGTCTCCCTATCAGATCGTGGACTGGTAGAACAATTTATGGGCATTTTGGTCGTCAACCAAATCCACAGACAATTGGATTCAAATAAACTGGTGCTCGTTGATCCAGAACAGTGTAACCTGCTATGTGGTGGGAAGAGGTTTCTTTATCTTCAAATTCATCTCACAAGAAGATCAAGATCTCATCTTCAGGAACGGATCGTATTTCTTGGGAACCCAAGGTCTCTACCTGAACCGCTGGATGACAAGCTTTGATCCTGCAATGGAAGTGCCCAAGAACGTCTTGGTCTGGGTAAGACTTCAAAATCTTCCAATCCACTGCTAGAACCCCACTTCACTCCAGGCAATCGAAAATGGACTAGGCAAATATATTGACAGGGCAAACCCCAAGGACCAATACTCCTACGTGTGCATCTGCGTGGAAGTGGATCTCAAGGTGGGTCTCCCAGAGGCAATCAAAGTAAAGGTTGGATACTGGCAGCATTACCAGAAGCTGGATTATGAACAAATTTCGTTCAAATGCAGGGGTTGTCATGAATACGGCCACTTTCAACGAAACTTCCCTAAAGACCCAAACAATGAGAAGCATGGAAACAACCCAGAAAAGCAAGAACCTCAACCAAGGAAAAAGGTCCAAGGAATGAAATGACAAACCCCGCACAGTCGAAGGAGCAAGAAAACTAGCCAGAAACAGCAACAACAAATAGGTTTAGGCCATTGGATCCAGAACATATAAAGAAAACAACAAGTGAAGCCCCTCAGGACATTCCAATAGCTGAAATGGCGGAAGGGAAGTCAACACCAGAAGACAAAGAGGATTCGATGCCTGAAAGGGAGAAATAGCAAGGACCAGCTGCTATAGGAAATAACATAGAGCCAGAAGTGGAGGAAGGTGAGGTCTCCTTAGACATTGATAGTGAGGAAGTAAGTGACACCATTATCACCCCAATAAAAATAGGCAGAGGTAGGAAATCCAAGAAATAAGAAAGAGAAAAGGAGACATATAAATATGTCTTGAGTGGATTGCAACCAACAATCAGACAGTTGATCAATGTCAAGCAGACAAGGAAGCACTCCAGGGCCCCCCAAGGAGCCCATATCTCCCCCCCAGGTAAATCATGAGACTAACTTCCTGGAATTGCAGGGGTTTTGGCAGTAGATTAAAGGAAGAGTAACTTCAAGATATCATCAGAACTTCAAAATCCAAGATCCTTCTAATCCAGGAAACCATGATGGAAGAAAAAGACTTCCTCAACACAACAAAATCACTTTGGAAAACAAGCAAAGGAATAGATGAAAGTGCAAGAGGAGCCTCAGGAGGTATAGGCACTCTCTGGAACCCTATGAAGTATGACCTCATTAAATATGAAACATGCAAGAATTGGATCTACACCAACCTCCTTCACAAAGAAACGGGCCGACAGGTAATTCTCTTCAATCTTTATGTGTTTTTCCTCTTGGAGGAAAAAATAATTTGTTGGGATACTCTAAAATATTTCCTACTTCTAAATGAGTTGGAAAACATCATTATTGGGGGGACCTAAATGTGACCCTAGCAGTGACCAAGAAAAAAGGTGGCTCCATTATGCGACACCCAGCAAGGGAATGGGTAGAAGATATCATGTCAAATTGGGAGCTAGAGGATGTCAAACCAACTAAATGGAAATACACTTGGTCTAATAAGAGGGTAGGACCGGGGCACATTGCTGCTAGAATAGACAGGATCTTAGTCCATAACTCCGTTATGCTTTTGGGTCTGACCCCTTCCTCTTCTATCCTCCCACATAGTGTGTCAGACCACAAACCAATCATGTTAGATATTCCACATGACAAGAATCTCAGACCAATCCTTTTCAGATTTAGCCCACTTTGGCTCCACTATGAAAGCTTCCAGGATCTGGTTACCAAAATCTGGAAAGAAACAGTAAGAGGATTTGCCTTTTTTATTTGGGAATAAAATCTCAGAAGACTAAAGGAAGCGCTAAAGTCTTGGGCCACAACCCTTCCAAACCCTATTTTAACTAGCCAAGAAGCCCAAAAACAACTTGAAAAACACCAGTTGGATATGGATGATCAATAAATCACCCAAGAAACTTTGCAGCGAGAAGATCAGCTCCAAAGGAAGTGGCATAAAGCCTGTAGAGAGGAGGAAAAGTATTGGCAACAAAAATCTAGAAGCCTATGGCTGGAAGCAAGGGATAAAAACACTGGCTTCTTCCACAAACAAGATGAAGCTTGAAAGCAGTTCAAGAATGTCACGGAAATTCAAGTTCAAAATCAGACAATAATAAATTTTGAAGGCATAAAAGAAGTTGTAGTAGAAGCCTTTGAAACTCTTTATACATAAACTCAAATGTCTGCTATAGACTCCAAAGCCTACCCACTCTCTCTAGTCCCGACCCTCATCCATGAAGATGTCAACATCAGGCTAACCAAGGTAGTCGACCAACAAGAAATAAAAGAGGCACTTGACCAAATGAACCCAGACAAAGCTCCAGGTCCATATGGATTCACAGCTAGATTCTACCAAAACATCTAGGATATAATAAAATCAGACCTCACAAAACTGATCAAGAAGTCTCAGACATGCACCAAGATAGGAGGAGGAACAAATTCTTCTTTCCTTGCACTCATTCCAAAAGAAAAAGGAGCAGATTTTGGAAGGTTTCGTCCAATCTCTCTCTACAACACAAGTTACGAAATCCTCACAAAAATAATAGCCAATAGAATTAAAAAAATCCTCCCTGCAATTATCCCAGAAAATGGAGGATTTGTAAAAGGAAGGTATATAGTGGAAAACATCATCCTAGTTCAAGAGGCCCTGCACTTAAGCGCCCACAGAAAAGACAAAGGTATGATAACTAAACTCGATCTGGCAAATGTGTTTGATAGAGTTAGACATAAATTTCTATTCAAAGTCATGGAAAATTTTGGTTTCACCTCCTCCTTCATAAACTGGATTAAAGCTTGTATCAGTTCCCCCTGGATAGCCCCTCTAGTGAATGGTCATGCCACTAAGTTATTTCAAGCCTCAAGGGGTCTTCAGCAAGGTTGTCCCCTCTCACCACTCCTTTATGCCATCCAAGCCTCGGTACTCATCTTCCAATTGGATCATGTCCAAACACATAACAACCTTCGTGGCCTGAGAATTGCCCCTAGGGTAAAAGACATCAACCATGCTCAATTTGTGGATGACACACTACTAATGGGAGGAGCGAGTATGTCTGCAACAAAGAAATTCAAAAAGGAGTTAGATGCTTACAAAGAAATCTTTGGAAGTGTGATAAGCCTGACTAAAAGTAAGATCTTTGGATGGAACATAACTCCAAGGGAGATGCTAGATATTTCAAGAGTCTTTGGAATGGAAGGCTGCACCACCTGACATGCGTTTAAATACCTGAGAGTCCCAATTTTCAAATCCACACCAAAGGCTTCGCATTGGACCCAGCTGATAGAAAAGCTAAAAAATAGAATAAAATCCTAGGGAGAAAACTGGTTAAACCTTGCGGGAAAAGTGGTCCTCATAAAAGTAGTGCTAGAAAGCATCCTGATATACCAAAGCTCCTTAATTTTGGCCCCGATGACTAAAATCCAGAAAATTGAAGCGTTGTTCATAAGATTTCTCTAGGAGGGAGGGAAGTAGACAGGAAGGAAATTCCATCTTATAAGCTAGGAAAAAATAACCATGCCCTATCTAGAAGGGGGCCTCCAATTTAAAAATATCCATACTCAAAATTTAGCCTTGGGAGAAAAGATTTTATGGCGCACAATCACCGGGAGATCCTCCTGGAGTAAAAGAGCGTTATGGAAGAAGTACTTTCAAGGCCCAAGGAAAAAATTTCTTGACCGAGTAGCAAAGGTGAAGGATCCCCAATTTTCTCTTTGTGCCAGAAGGCTCTAATTCACTTTAAACCTCACCTCACCTGGATACCAGGAAATGGTAAAGAAATCAATGTCTAGGAAGATTAAGTCATGGGAGACCCACCACTAGACTCGAAGCAGGGTCTTGACTGAATCAAAGAGTGGATGAGACTCCATAATTTACATAGTATGTGGGACATCTCAAGTTGGGGAAATGATGAGAACCAATCCTTGCTAAGGTGAGAAATTGCTAACATACCCCCAGGGCTCGAAGAGGAATGGAACATGCTGAAGTATTGGCTAGAAGGGAAATCCCCCCTACAGGAAAGGAAAAAATACAAGAGAGGGTGGGGAGCGTTCTCTGGACTTTACACTACAGAAGAAAATTATCAACACACAAAAGCAGTCCCTCATGTCCCTCAAAATCTAGCAATTTGGAAATCCATCTAGACTTCCAAGTCAATTCCGAAAATAGATATGTATGTATGGACCATGGCACATAGAGGTGTCCTCACTGGCAAAAATCTAAGAATAAGAGGATGGTAATTCCTCTCCAAATTCCCTCTCTGCTTTCAAGCAGAGGAGACCACAGACCACCTACTCTTAAGTTGCATTTACTCCAAGGAGGTCTGGCAGTTAGCCCTTGGACTGCATCCAGATACTCTCATTTTACCTCAAGAATTCAATGCCCTGCTCCAAAATTGGAATTCCCTTTGTCCTTTTCAGACCACTAAAAAGGGTCAAATCTCCACCCTGTGGAGAACTCTCCCAAAATTCATTCTTTGGAAGATCTGGCTCGAATGAAATAATAGGTTATTTAGGGAAACCAAAAGTAGCCCAGGTCAGGTAGCCACAAAGATAAAGGCCCATTTTGGCGAGAGCGCCCCCTACTTCTACAAAGCAAAGAACTCAAGGCCATTAGAAATGGAAGAGAAACTCTGGATTGATCATCTTAATCTCTGATATCAACAACAGCAAATAGATCACAATTCACACCAGCAAGAATGGGAAATTAGGAAGAAGGAGCAACAGTTCGAAGAATGGAAAAGAAAGCATCATAAGTATATTATGTTCTTTGACAAGGCCTCCAAAGGGAATTCAGGAGTGGTAGGTGGAGGAGGAGTCCTTGTAAGCCCCAGTGGACTCCCATAAATCAGTTTTTCCTAGGGACTTGGCACAAAAACCAACAACAGAGCAGAAGCACTCGCCCTCTAGCAGGGGCTCAATCAAGCTATTACTCACAATGTCCATGATCTGGTGATAATAGGGAATTCGCGGCTAATAATCCAAGCCTTAATTCTCCGCAACAAAGTCAAAAATTGAAAACTCCAACACATTTTGGAGAAAATCCATCTCCTACTTGGAAAGCTATGAACTTATCGGCTTTACCATGTCCTCTGGGAAATGAATGCATCAGCAGACGAAGAGGCCAACAAATGATCCATCTCAAGCATTGGAACCATACAAGTCAATGGAACCACAACCAGTTGGGAACTCCCATGAGCGACTAGAAGAAGACAGGGTTGAGAACTGGCAAGGGGAAAAGTCACATCCTCGAAGGTACAGGGTCAATTCCAACACAGTCAGCACTTAAGAGGATGTCAGAAATGAGGTAATCGCCCATCATTTGGTCATTGAAACTCATCAAGATCCCATGCTTCCCAGATCGCGTGTATCGTATGGGGCAGCGAACCTGAGGGTTTTGGAGTTAAAAGGAGGTGTAGGGAAGGAAGCCACGTAGTCCAGAAGCAGTCAAAGTTTGGGAAGGAAGACACACAGAATCATAGCAACCAGAGTAAGGAGATACTCGCGCAGGTGCAGCAGCCCTGAAGCACCAAGGGAAGTAATGGAAACAAGCTCAGGAAGAAATCCCACGACGAAGGAGAAGCTAGCATCACTGGAGGCAAACTGGAAACATCTCAAGTATCAACTGAACAATTTGGAAGACTTTCTCCAGGACTTGGACACTGATGCAGGGAGGCATCTGGAAATGCTAGAAGAAGACATCACTTCCACCAAATTCGGGCTATCTAAGGAGCTAAGGAAACTGCGCAAGGACCTCAAAGACCCAAAGAAATAATTTGAAGGGTCAACAAATTAGAACAGCAGATGGAGCAGCTGAATAAATAATGGAAGCAGGAGAGGGACCAGTCCAAGAAGGGAGGTTCAAAGTAATATGGCTAGTAGCTCCTAGGGCAGGAATTGGCCTCTGCAAATAACGTTGCGAGGAAGGAATTTTGTATAGAAGCCT
>ML827243.1:36636-54787 GCA_009831015.1 Picea engelmannii | reverse complement strand
GATAGGTTGGTGCTGGGGGAGATTTGTTATCAAACTATATTACAAGGCTTCAATGGCTTCTTAGTGAAAGACAATAAAAGAGCATTCATTCCATATGGATTCTATGTAGGATGTCATTTTATGAAAGACACCACACAGGCCAAGAAAGAAGCTCAAAATCAAGTAGAATATAGGTTTTGCATTGGTAGGTACAGGAAGCAGGACCCCAAAAACTTAGTCACTCAACATGCTAATTAGATAGTATCTCATTGGCCTTATGCACATGACATTTTTGAAGATGATATCTTCACTGGAAATTATATGGATTGGGAAGAAGTCCTAAGAAGGAAGGAGAAACCATACCTAAATCAATTTATGGACATGTTTGGGGATGAACAGTTAGAGTGGCTAGAAAAAACAATAGGAGGTATTGTGCAAGCACAAAATGAAAATGAAAAACAAGAAACAAGGAGGGTTGAAATACAAGGACTCTTAGCAGAAGTAGAAAGGATATTCTAGGAGCATGAGAATCAACTTGTTATGCAAGAATTAGGGTTGCCAACAATAACCCATGTAATACACATGGGGGAATGGGAACTAACACCCTCGAGGGACACTCCTCCAGAGGGAAACAATGGAAAGAAAGAGGTGGAGTAGGTGCGAATAGGGAAACCATAACCTAAACCAACAACTATAATTTTTCTAGCACCATCTATCATAAGTGGAGTGGTCCCAGTAATCTCTAATCTAATTACAATTTATGATGATGGCAGTGAGGATTTGGACATCGTTGTTCCCATTTTCAATGAAGCAGTTTCATAATTACTTGGCACTCATCTGCCTCAAGTATTGCATCCCTTGGATTTGGAAACAGGTTTGGATACAACTAAAGTTAATACCACTACCTTAGGTTGGGGTTCACAACCCCAAGTTGAAGAGGAAGGTGGTCAAAAGGACCAAAATTAGCTTCAAGGAAAAGAGCAGGAGGAAGCTCCATGGAATGAAGAAGAAGGTAACAATGGAAGTACCATTTCGAAGGAAGAGGAACCCAATAGAGGAGAAGAGGAAGAAAACTCAGATGTTGAAGAACAACCTAGAATTGACACTTGTAGACATAAAGATAATGAAGAACATGATGTTGATAAAGAGCCAAAGAAAACCATAACCGAGCCTCCAATGCCCTCTCTAACCAAAGGAGAAACACCTTTGTCAGAAGAAACAACAAAGATTGTGCCTTTAAGCACCATGAACATTGATACAAGAATGGGAACATAAAGTGGAGCAGGGAAGGATGCATTTGTATAAGATCAAGAGAAGGAAATAAACAACCTGAGGGAAAGAACCAACAAAGGTAAGGAACCAACTCTTGAATGGTTTCACACTCCAGGTATTCTTAGAAATACTCTATCATGGGGTGACCAACCAATTATAGAACTTGTAGATGAAGTGGTTGATATCCAGGCTATATCTTATGACAGAAAAAGATAAGTGGTGGTAAGAAGGACCGAAAAGAAGAAGAGGCTTACTATGGATAGTATTGTGATGATTACTACAGGGGAAACCCTATTGGATGTCAGACAATCCAAGGTAAGAAATTTATTGGGAGTTGGAATGGCTATATTCAGTGTTATTATTGACAGGTCAAGAGAAGATGAGTGGGAAGTCGAGTCTATGAGAGTAGAAATTTTTCATCTTAGGAACTAGGTTGAATATTATCAAGTCATCACTCAAGCGGTCAAGTTCATAAGGGGTGAGCTCAAATAGATCTACAACCTATTCATATCGGAAAGGAAGGTTTTCATGACCCAAATTGTCGACTATTAGGAGGAGACATTCTTGGACCTCATGGCACATAAGGACATCATGAGATGGGATGAGGAATCCCACAAGGTTATAACACAAATTGAATACATCTGAGAGATCCAGAAAGGCCAAGGACATGAGGAGCATGGCTTCAGGATGCTCACAGTTGAAAACCTAGCTAGGTTCCAAACGACAGTAGAGTATTGGATGCAACTGGAGGTGGAACCACAATAGAAAATGTAAGATAGATGGGAAGAGTGTCTCAAGAACTAGGGAAAGATAGATCAGAAAATGAGGGATGTTCATCTCCCAGAGTTCGACATGTCTGATGACTTCACATACTTAAATAACATAGTCAAATAGTTCCTGGAGGTCGATGAAATATTTGAAGCTAACGTACTCAAAGTTAAATCATTGTAAATAGGACAACTTAAGAGATTCGTCAACAGGATGATAGGAGCATTTTGGATTCTACGACACTTAAGTTCCAAGGTAGAATGATTCAAGAATTGGGTGATGGAAATGAAATACAAACTCAATGCACCAATGGAGAAAAATCAGTTTCCACACATACACACCTGCGAGAATATTTTCTCTAAGTGGTATGAATATGACAGAGAAAATCCTATGACATAACTGAAGATTACCAATAGTTTGCACGTAGATAAGTCCACTCTATTTTTTGTTTTATTTACTTTAAGTTATTGTTGAAACTATTTTCATGAGTCTATTTTTTGATATAAATAAGGACATCGACCTCATTTTGAAAGGTCGATGGTTTTTGTTAGAACTGGAGAGTTATATATAGAATTATTTTGAAGTTTAATATTGAATCTCATACAGAGCCAGAGACAAATTTTTGCCAAGATTTGTGGATTAACTTGATCTGTGGATTGCTCTACAAGTAGTTTTATGCTACATGCCCTTTAGTAAGATTGTGATTATGTTAATTTATCTTGAATGATTGTGATTGCTAAATGAATGTTGGTTGAAATCCAGTGGTGTTTTATTTATATTTCATGTGGAAATAAATGCATAATTAGTTTTGGAATTCATTATACATGTGATTTGTGCTTAACTATTTCCCCTTTTCGCTTTCAAGTAATATTTTTCGATTCGTTAATGATAGTATTATCTTCTAGTATTGATTATATGCATATATTGTTTGGAATACCATTGGAAGATTGTTACCCCGTGTCCGATTTTCTTCCAATTTAGTCATTTAAGTTATTTATATTTTTAGCATGTTTAAAGATAATAAAGAAAAATATCCCCAAAAAGAGATACATCGTTAGAGAGGGAACTTTAGGAAACAACATTTAAAGCCCATCGAACCTTGGCATATTATCAATCTGGAGAATCATGCTACTTTAAATAGAGAAGAGTCTAATTGGGCCTCGTCTCTGGGCGTGATTCCTATTGTTGAGTCAAAGGGAATTTACACCCCTCAACGCCTGGGTATTCAAGAACCCAAGTCGCCAAACTATATAAAACAACTAAACTTCTTTGGACAGTCAAGGATTTGATGGCACAAATTACTGAGGACAAGGGCACTTCACAACAATGAATTATGAGGAAATCAGAACTCCTTTGAAAGA
The DNA here is from genome assembly GCA_009831015.1 of Picea engelmannii. NCBI lineage: Eukaryota > Viridiplantae > Streptophyta > Pinopsida > Pinales > Pinaceae > Picea > Picea engelmannii. The sequence goes on along the minus strand of ML827243.1, from coordinate 51,407 downwards.
AAAATGAGCTACTAGACAATAAATTTGAGGCTTTGGGTAGGTATTTCTTCGACAACTAATTCAAACCCACAACCAACAAGGGACAACAAGATTGGAAAATATAGAAGTTGTGGGTTAGTTGGATGGCATAGAACTTCCTAAAATCCTATTGATATTGAATAATAGAGGGGAAAGAAAGACACCTACCAGCACCAGGAAGCTCTAATGGAAACTCCTTCAACCTAGTATATGTAACTGATCCAGGTGGATATTGGTGGCCACCCACCTATTCCAAATGGATCATCTTTACATTTTTTAGTTCAACACGTTCTTCTATAATTCTTTGTAATTGTGGGTTATACACTTCTGGTGATTTATGAATCCCTACACATCTTCTAGGTGGAGATTGGTGGCCACCCACCTAATCCAACTGGCTTATTTTGGAAGTTTGCATGTCAATACATCTTTTTGTACTTCCAGGGCCATTTTGGGGCACTAAACAATGTTTTTTCGGCTTGCCACAGTCAAACTGTAGATAGAATCTGAGTTTGATGGAATAATGTGTATTTCTCGAAAAGACCTTTCCAACGTCCTATCATGTGCCTAAAATGGAGCTCATATAAAAAATTTATGACCCCGGAAAGTTGAGGTACCAACTTACCCATCGGGACCCACATAACATTTGATGTTTCATCTCCTAGGGTTAGGTTTATGGATGTCTAGAGTTTTGGCATTCATGAGTAATTTTAAAAAGGCCTTTGGAGCCTCATTGTAAACATTCTTCTCAGACAAATGCACGTAGCAGCCACATCTCTTCTCAGAGATAGCTACCACTGTTCGAGCAAGTTGTTTTCAGTTCTGCAGTTTTACAGTTTCAGCCTATTTTATTTATTCAATAGAATTTATTGTTCACTGGATATCTATTATGTTCTTTGTATATATGTGTTATTGTAGTCATTTTGTTATTAATTTTTTTCCACTCATAAATCCAGATCAGTGGTATCAGAGCGGTTTTCTCTTCATTTATTTTTTTTGTGCATGTCCTCGACAAGATCTGGGTACAAGAAGTTGGGAATCGAACCAATTGAGCCTTTGCAAGATCGGTCACGTCGAACCCGAAACAACCCATGTGGGACGAGAAGAAATATGATGGAGTAGGAGATACTTTTAAAATGTTTCTCGAGGAAGCCATTGCACCACAAAGGAACAAAATGATGGACAACTTTGCACAGATCCTTCGGTGGTTGCCCACAGGAGACACATATTCATCAAGCATCCATGCAAACCCTTCAAGGTACAAGTAAATTTTGATATTCCATTATTTGAAGGACTAATAGATGTGGATGTTGTAGATAAATGGTTGAATCTACTAGAAGGGTACTTTTTGGTCCATAATTTTTTTGACAGGGAAAAGATTATTTTTTCACTCCTCAAGGTCATTCCCCATGTTAAGGATTGGTGGGATACTTACTCTAAGAAAAGGTCCATAGAGGAATCTGTAATATTTTGGGTCGCCCCCACATGGGATTCCTTCAGAGATTCCATTAAAGAACAGGGCTACCATGTTGGAAGCTACAAGGGCCAGTACACAAGATGGACCACGTTGCATCAGGAAAGGGACCAAACAGTACCAGATTTCACCAATATTTTTCATACCCTGCACACCAAATTGGGTATCAAATACTTTGAACGACATCTGGTGCTCAAATACCACGGTTTTCTGCATAGATACATTCAAACAAAAATGGAGTTTCTGGACATCGCATCATTAGGTTCAACTTATAGATATGTTGTCAAGATCAAGCAGAAATTTAAGTAGAAGAGGTGACAGTTTGGATATGAAAACTCCTCACAGCCGAAGTAAGGAAAAGGAGGCCCCAACCCACAAAAAAATGGACAGAGAAAATATGGACAATCTTGGGAAAACCAATCCAAGCCATAACAGAAGAAAGGTAATGAGAAGTCAAAGTAGGACACGGGAAAGTGGTGTGAATACCATAAAATCTCTTGGCATAACATCGAAGAATGTCTCTCCAAGTAGTCACTGGTGGCTGAGATGAAAGCTTCTGAGTCAGAGGAAGATTCTGACTCTAAATCAAATCTAGAAGGAGGGAAGAAAATTATTGATGTCGAACCCAGCACTAGTGTTGCTACCACTAAAGTCCATCCAAGCGAACCAAAAAAACCAGAGGAAGGGGAACACCTCTTTCACTCACAGATGTGGGTAAAGGGGGCTCTGATTCATTTCATTGTCGATAGCGGAAGTCAGAAGAACCTAATCTCAGCAGATGTTTCCAAGCAATTGGACCTACCAATGAAACTACACCCGCAGCCTTACACCATCGGTTGGCTTCGCCAAGGAAGAGATCTCCACGTTAGCCAACAGTGTTGTCTGCCCTACAACATCAAGCCCTTCAAAGATGAGATATTGTGTGATAGTGATCCCCTTGAAGTTTGCAATGTTCTTTTAGGACAACCATATTTGTGGAAGAAACATGGTGTGTATGAGTCTATACCCCGTAGTGTTATTATTACTTTGGGTAGACAATTGTACATGATAACAGAGGTAGCACCGCCTACCGCTATTTCTTTAATCTTTGCTAAGAAATGCAGTAAGGTCATTTCATAGACTGGGAAGTTCATCTTCTTTGTGATTTGTGCTCATAGTAAGAAGAAGTTCTTTGCCACATCTATGGCCTCTACACAGAGTCTCTCTTTGCAGCAGAAGCAAGTCGACGGGATCGTGGAAGAGTATGGAGACATCTTCTCCTCACCCACCGGGGTACCGATGCAATACCAATCAAGCATCCAATTGATCTAACCCCCGATGCGCCTCTGCCTAATGGACCAGTCTATCGTTGCTCGTTGATGGAAAATGACAAAATCAAGCGTCAAATCCAAGAGCTGCTTCAAAAGGGGCACATCAGAACCAACTCCTCCCCTTGAAGAAGATCGATTTTACTGGTGCAGAAGAAAGAATGGACCTAGAGGCTTTGCATTGATTATAGAGCATTAAACAAAATCATAGTCAGGAACCGATACCCAATTCCCCGAATTAATGGCCTTATTGACCAACTCAAGGGGGGGAATTTCTTCAACAAGATTGACCTAAAGTCTGGCTACCACCAAGTTCCCATTGAACCAATTGATGTATGGAAGACAACTTTCAAATCTAAAGAAGGTCTCTTTGAATGGCTAGTCATGCCCTTTGGCTTAACAAATGCACCAACCACTTTCATGAGGTTGATGAATGATGTATTGAGACCCTTCACCAACTCTTTTGTGGTGGTATATATGGATGACATCCTCATCTTCAGCGGAACTTGGGAGGATCACATGCAACATATTCAACAGGTTTTGAGCACTCTGCGGCAACACAAGCTATATGCCAACTTGGAAAAATGTTCCTTTGGCATGAATAGGGTCCAATACTTGGGCTACATTGTTGATGAGCATGGGGTACATGTGGATCTAGCTAAGATCCAAGTCATTCGTGATTGTCTAGCCTCGACCACACTAACTGAGCTTCGGAGCTTCTTGGGACTTTCCAACTTCTAACGACGGTTCATGTTGGGATTCTCCCATATTGCATGGGCCCTTAGCCAAGTGACCAAGGGCGGTGGCAGGGAAAATTTCTCTTGGGGGAAGGCACAACAACAAGCATTTGATGATCTGAGGCATCGCTTGTGCTCATCTCCAGTACTCTCCTTACCCGATATGCAAGAACCATTCGAGATTGAGACTGATGCATTTGACTATGTTGTAGGCACAATTCTCACTCAACATGGTTATCCAGTAGCATACCATAGTGAGACACTCTCAGATACCGTCTGGGAATACCCCACCTATGAAAAGGAAATGTATTCCATTGTGAAAGCCTTTCATCAATGGAAATATTAAATTCTAGGAAAGGAGACAATCATCCACACTAATCACAAGCCTCTGTAGTTCATACAGACACAAGGGAAGTTGCAGAATGAATGCCATCAAAAGTGGTCCACATACCTACAGTAGTTCCATCTCAACATAAAGTATAATACAAAGAGCACAAATCGTGTCGTTGACTGCCTCAATCGACCTCCCGTGGCTGCACTCACCACCGTGCTCCATTCTTGTGGGCATGAGGCATCTGAGTGGCCCCAACTTTATCAGCGAGATCCCGACTTCGCTATCACCTATCAGCTCTTGGGTACAGGTGTGAATGTCACCGATTTTCACATTCAAGATGGATTGTTATGCCATCTGGGCCATCTCTGTGTTCCTGCAAGCAAGCATGCAAAGATTATTTGGGGGGCTCACTACAGTCAGATGACAAGACATTTTGGCATGGAGAAAACTGTGGTCGTTCTACATAAACATTTTTATTGGCCAAAAATTTGACAAGACGTCGGCAAGTGTATCAGATAATGCACTTCCTGTGCCATTTTCATGCCATCCATCAAGAAGCAAGGATTATACACCCCTCTTCCTACTCTCGAGAGGCCTTGGGAATCCATCTCGATGGATTACATGTCTGGTCTTCCATCCACCAAGCAAGGAAATGATTTTGTATTTGTGGTGGTTGATCGGTTTTCAAATATGGCCATTCTCACAACTTGCAAGAAGAGCATCACAGTGGCAGATACTGTCAATATCTTCTTCAAACGAGTGTGGGTCCATTTTTGGATACCACAAACCATCATCTTCGATCAGAGCAGCAGGTTCCTCAGCACATTTTGGTCGAGTCTCTGGTCATTGTTGGACACCAAGCTCACTAAATCCATTGCCTTCCACCCTCAAACCGATGGTCAAACAGAGGTCGTCAATCGGATGATTATGCACATCCTGTGCAGGTATAACTCTAAGCATACACGTACATGAGATGAGATTCTTCCCTACATTCAACACAACTACAACAGGGTTGTCCATAGCTCCACCATCCATAGCCCCTTTCAGGTGGGGTTGGGATTCCAACCCTTGGGTCCCATTGATGTTGCACTACCTCTTGCAACCACACAGACAGATTCTTTCCATGTTCATTCTGAGGCCAACAAAGCCACCATATTCATTGAGCGGATTCAACTCATCCGCCAACAGGTCCATGATATTTTGCAGAAAGTCAATGCTAAGTACAAGCAACGCCATGATCAACATTGGGTACGGCACAAGTTTCAGGTGGGAGACAAGGTCTAGTTACATTTGCAGAAAGAACGCCTTACATGGCCCCATCGAAAGTTCCATCCACTTCGCTATGGGCCCTACACTATCACCAAGGGTGTGGGTGACAATGCTTTCGAGCTCAACACTTCCCCATTCCTTGGCTTGCACCCAGTGTTCAATGTGGACCTCTTTTGGCCATATTTTCCACCACTATTGGACACCTCGGATATCGCAGAACAATTAACACCAACATAGCTCAACCCTGACTGCATGGAACATGAATCTACTGATCAAATAGTGGACACACAGGTCAAGGGAACTCGCCAGCAGAGGATCCAACTTTATCGAGTTGTCAAGACAGAGAGCTCCTGCACCAAGGCAAGTGGCTCACCCGAAGCCAAATTCAATAGAAATTTCCTCACTTAATGGGGGCACTCAACTTCATGGAGACCGTCACTTCCTAAGGGGGGAGGACTGATCCAGGTGGATATTGGTGGCCACCCACCTATTCCAACTGGCTCCTGTTGACAGATTTTAGTTCATCACGTTCTTCTGTAATTATTTGTAATTGTGGGTTCTACACTTTTGAGGATCTTTGAAGCCCTACACAGCTTCCAGGTGGAGATTGGTGGTCACCCACCTAATCCAACTGGATTATTTTGGAAATTTTCATTTCAATACATCTTTTTGTACTTCCAGAGTCATTTTGAGGCCCTAAACCATGATTTTTTTTGGCTTGCCACAGTCAAAATGTAGGCAGAGTCAGATTTTGACGACATAATGTGTAGTTCTCAAAAAGACATTTCCAATAGGCTATCACGCACCTAAAACAGAGGTCATATTCAAAAGTTACAACCCTGAGAAGTTGAGGTACCAACTTACCCATCGAGGCTCACATAAATTTTAGTGTTTCATCTCCTAGGGTTAGGTTTTTGGATGTATAGGGTTTTGGCATTCACAAGTAATGTTAAAAAGGCCTCTGGAGCCTCATTGTAATCATTCTGCTCAGACAAATGCGTGCAACAACCACATCTCTTCTCAGAGATAGCTACCACCATTCGAGCAACTTGTTTTCAATTCTGCAGTTTTACAGTTTCAGCCTATTTTATTTATTCAATAGAAGTTATTGTTCACTGGATATCTGTTGTGTCCTCTGTATCTTTGTGTTATTGTATTCAGTCTATTATTTATTTCATTCCACTCATAAATCCAGATCAATAACTATGTTTTGGCCCATGATGAATATTACAAGTAAATTGTCCTTAAGTTTTTTTAGTATACGGTTAGCGCAATCCATGCTAAGTAATATGTATAGTTAGCTAGAAAGCAATAGTATAATCTCATAAATAATTACTAAAAATGGAACAAACTTGTTAATATGTTTTGTGACACCCTGGGGTTTGGTTTCTGCAATGGTAGACCTGATTTTTGCACAATGTAGGAGAAAATGCTACTTAGTTTATACCTCCTTATTTCCACATACTCAACATAAACTTACCTCCAACAACTCCCTTGGTTGTTCTTGTCTTCCCATTTCATATCTCAACGTGTGTGAGTCGGTTCTTAGTTGTGTTATTACTTGTTTTTCACAACATGGGATGTTAAGATTCAAGCAGTTTTGGACTTTGATCTTCTCTTGTTTGTTGAAGTTGTCCATGGTATTATTGTTGCTTTCTTTTGGCATATTTTCTCGATTTTCCCTCGTAAGATTTCGTGTACATGAGATTTTAGCACTTTTTTATCCATTGGGTTCATTTGATCTTTTATATCCCTATCTTCAAACCATTCTCAACACCATTGGGTCCATGTTTTCTTCCTCCTTTTGATCTCATCTTCATTGATATTACCTAGAACTTTGTCGTTGTCCATGGCTGCAATTTTCTATCTATACATAATTGATTTCCTCAATACCTCCAATTCCACTAGATATTGCTCCTTTTAGTAAAAAGTATCTTGTAAAAAATGTTGATTTTTTTTTTTAACTTTTAAACAACTTGTTATCAAGAATTTTTGCACTTACTTACCCTCGTTACATATGTATTTAGATACACTTGGTCCATTTACTTTACATCCATAAGGAGCATTGAATGCTACTTATTACTAATAGAACATCCAAGTAAAATGAACCGAAGGAAGAAGGGATGGACTTGACATGTAAAACTATTAATGATGGTATCTATTTGCACATACAAAGGACGGAGGATGGCAAATATGACGACATTGAAAGTAGAGTAAAGGAAATCTGAGTTGATATTTTTTATGCAACTTTACGGAAGAAATCTCACTAAATCAAAATGATTCCACCTTCATAGCTGTACCGCAAACATCAGAGTTAAAAAAAATATCCCAAATTCTACGAGATCCATGGACAGAGTCGCTGGAATTTTCAACGATTTTCAAACGCCGCCGGTCACATGACATCAAATGGAATTCGGGCGTTTGTTGGAAACTTTCCGTGTAATGCGTTCACCGACAGGGCGTGCGTGCATGATTGACAGTATTCATATGTTCATCGCTACGTACATTTTCGTAAACGTATATCTAAAACAGATAGAAAAAGTGTACGGATATGTAAATATATAAAAAAAAATATGTTATAGTTTCAACGTTCTACTATGTTGATCATTTTTTACCATTATAGTTGGAATTTAGGGTGAAATCTTAATTTTTCATTGCTTAAATTGTATTGTTGAATGTATAAATAGGTTCATTTCCGTGAAAAATTTCTGGAGTATTTAGATTGTGTAGATTTAAAATTGGTCGGATTTCGAGCAAAATTGATTGGAAAACATGCCTAGAGATGGTAAAAAAATTTAGAATGTTTAGACTAAGTCGATAACGGTGTTGACTACCTATCGTTTAGATTGCCTGCAGTGGAAATCTAGCAGATGAAGAATTGTTCAAATGACAGTTTCTGTTATTCAAATTGCAATTTGTGGCATTTGGGTTGATTCATAGCACTCAAATTAATCTAAGTTTGTAATTTGTAATTGTTGAAATCGCAATTTTGCATCCAAATAAAAATTCCAACTGGATTAGAGGTAAAAACCATCCCAAAAAAAAGGCATTGTTTGAGTATTAGTGAACCAAAAACTCTAAAATCTTATAATTATGTAATTTGGATGATTCTCGTTTAAATTGTAATTTGAAAATTAGGAAGTTATAAATTTAAAAATATAGATTTAAAATAAAATCCTCTTTATTGTAATCTAACTCTAGTAAAGGAGGCAAATATTAGGTCAATCTTAATTTTTGGGGACTTAATGATTATCGTCAAAACAATGATTGGTAAATCCACTCCTTAAGGAGCCAAATTTAAAACCATCAGAATTAAGCAAGGACTTTGTGCCTTTCTCAAAGTTTCATTTTTCCACATTAAGGGGGACTTGAATGAGGATTTAGACTCATGGGCCAAGAGTGCAAGAGAGCTTGGCATTAGAACTTTGGTTAAAATTGGAAAGTAAATACATTTGAACATCCCCTAAGTCATAGTTAATGGGAATTTTAATATCAATTAATAATGCCATGATTCAACATTTATTTGGAAGTTTGCACAATCTTGGGAAAGGCGATCCTAGGACACTTAATGCCCTCCCCTCCATGCGAGATCAATGTTTCTTTGTCGCTATTTAATGTTGGTTTGAGCCTTGGTACATTCAAGGTGGGATAATGGATTGAGTTCCAATGTTTTGCAGGCTAGTATTCCTGTGAATGGAAGTTTGGTAAGCCCCCTAGTTAACATTAGTAGTTGGTCCATTTAAATTCTTTTCTGGATGAGTTTTACCCTTTCAGTTATTTCTTGTATGAGCAAGGAGTCGGGTGGTGCAAGTTCCTCTAATTATGTTTGGTCTATCTTAATACTAGCCCTATGCCCAGTGTCCCCTACTATGAATTCTCTGGAAATTATGGAGGAAATAAGGCTTTTGGATTGTGGTTTTTTTGGCATGAATTTCCCTCTTGGTTCAAAGAACCTTTGTATCAGGAATTTGTTATTTCAGAAGGTGAGCTCTTTTGGGACGTGGTCCCTTATGCCTGTAGCAAATGTTTTAAATTTTGAGTTGATCATAACCTCGAATCTTAGCACCCCTTGGTTATTGTGGTCTATTTATGTCTTAGGGGAGAAAGCTAAAAGGTGGTGTTTTGAACTTGGGTTTAGTGTGATGGGTTTGTGTTTTGAAGCATTAGATTGGAATCTTGAACCTAGGCACAATGAAGTGAGTTCTTTTTGGTCCCAGATCGTCCATTTCAAAAATTTGTTCATTGGGCATTGTGTCAATACCATTGGTAGGAATGTTATTGGTTTACGTTGGAAGCTCGATTCTTTACATTTTAATATTTCACAAGCTTTTAGTGTAGATCCAGATAGTGTGGATAAGGGTGATATCAAGGAGCTCTGAAGAGTCATGCGATGCCATGCAGAATTAATTCAAGCCAATAGAAGTGCCATTGTGTCTGTGTCCTCTAAAATTTTAAAAATTGAGCAAGCTTGTTTCAATCAAAATACTAATTACATGAGTATTTTTTAGCAAAATACTAATTTCATTTTCGTGAAAAACTTCTGGAGTACTCAGATTGTGCAGATTTAAACACTGCAATTCTGAGAATTTCTGGTCGGATTTCGAGCAAAATTGATTGGAAAAAATGCCCAGAGATGGTCAAAAACTTAGAGTGTTTAGACTAAGTCGATAACGGTGTTGACTACCTATCGCTTAGATTCCTACAGTGGAAATCTAGCAGATGAAGAATTGTTCAAATGGCAATTTCTGTTATTCAAATTGCAATTTGTGACATTTGGGTTGATTCAGAGCACCCAAATTAGTCTAAGTTTGCAATTTGTAATTGTTGAAATCACAATTTTGCATCCAAGTGAAAACTCCAACTGGATTAGGGGTAAAAACCATCGGAAAAAAGGGACTATTTGAGTGTCGGTGAACCAAAAACTCTAAAATCTTATAATTATGTAATTTGGATGATTCACGTTTAAATTGTAATTTGAAAATGAAGAAGTTATAAATTTGAAAATATTGCAATTTCAATTAGATTAAGATAAAATCCTCTCTATTGTAGTCTAACTATAGTAAAGGAGACAAATATTAGGTCAATTTGGGGACTCAATGATTTTCGTCGAAACAATGATTGGTAAATCCACGTCTTAAGGAGCCAAATTTAAAACCATCACATCTAGAATTAAACAGGGACTTGGTGCCTTTCTCAAAGTCTCATTTTTCCACATTAAAGGGGACTTGAATGAGGATTTAGACTCATGGGCCAAGAGTGCAAGAGATCTTAGCATTAGAACTTTGGTTAAAATTGGAAAGCAAATACATTTGAACATCCCCTAAGTCATAGTTAATGGGAACTTTAATATCAATTAATAACACCGTGATTCAACATTTATTTGGAAGTTTGCAAAATCTTGGGAAAGGCGATCCTAGGACACTTAATGCCCTCCCCTCCATGCGAGATCAATGTTTCTTTGTCGCTATTGAATGTTGGTTTGTGCCTTGGTACATTCAAGGTGGGATAATGGATTGAGTTCCAATGTTTTGCAGGCTAGTATTCCTGTGAATGGAAGTTTGGTAAGTCCCCTGGTTAACATTTGTAGTTGCTCCATTTAAATTCTTTTCTGGATGAGTTTTACCCTTTCAATTATTTATTGTATGAGCAAGGAGTCGGGTGGTGCAAGTTCCTCGAGTTATGTTTGGTCTATCTTAATATTATCCTTATGCCCAGTCTCCCCTACTATGAATTCTCTAGAAATTATGGAGGGAATAAGGCTTTTGGATTGTGGTTTTTTTGGCATGAATTTCCCCCTTGGTTCAAGGAAATTTTGTAGCAGGAATTTGTTATTTCAGAAGGTGAGCTATTTTGGGACGTGGTCCCTTATGCATGTAGCAAATGTTTTAAATTCTGAGTTGATCATAACCTTGAATCTTAGCACCCCTTGGTTATTGTGGTCTATGTCCTAGGGGAGAAAGCTAAAAGATGGTGTTTTGAACCTGGGTTTAGTGTGATGGGTTTGTGTTTTGAACCATTAGATTGGAGTCTTGAACCTAAGCACAATGAAGTGAGTTATTCTTGGTCCCAGACCGTCCATTTCAAAAATTTGTTCATCAGGCATTGTGTCAATACCTTTGATAGGAATGTTGTTGGTTTACGTTGAAAGCTCGATTCTTTACATTGTAATATTTCACGAGCTTTTAGTGTAGATCCAGATAGTGTGGATAGGGGTGATATCAAGGAGTTCTGAAGAGTCATGCAGAATTAATTCAAGCCAATAGAAGTGCCATTATGTCTGTGTCCTCTAAAATTTCAAAAATTGAGCAAACTTGTTTCAATCAAAATACTAATTACATGAATATTTTTTAGCACCATAAGCAAATGATAGAACTTCTAGAGGCTAAGTGCAACATGTTTTGTACTCTTACTCTCAATCAGTGTATGGAATCCTTAATAATGGCCTCCAAAAATAGGGAAACTGAGAATTTTGTTCATGTCGAGCCTAAGGAGAAAGAGACAGGTTCATCAATGATGAGACCCAATGGATATAGAAGGACAAAGCTCCCCTCAATATGATAAGGGGCAAGAAGATGAGGGTAGTGCTCTTGTTTACCGTTAGTTTGATGTATCACAAAGTTGTATATATTATAGGGTGTTTGTGAAATAGGGCACTTGTAGGCCAACCTCAAAAATCTATTTTGAAATTTGCCACAAGATTTTTGATGTTTTCTCAAAATATTGTTGTATTTTGCTGGAAAATATGATAATTAGCCTTATGTAACTCGTATGCTTCGGCGACAACCTTTTTTAAATGAATATAAAATTCTATTCTTGTTTAAAAAAGAAAGCAAATCCTCTTAAAAAGGCATTGTCTAAGTGTTCCACCTTTTGAGTTTTTTCACACGAATCCAATGAAACAAATCTTGGTGAAATCATCATTTTCCATTGTTTAAATTGCATTTTTAAATATATATAAATGGATTCAACGCCTTGAAAATCCAGGAGCACTCATATTATACAAACTCAAGCATTCAAATCTGTGGTTCCAACATTTTCTAGTGGATTTTTGGAAAAAATGATTAGAAAAAAACTAGGGAAACTTAGATTATACAGAGTCAACCACTCAAATCTGCAGTTCCAATAATTTCTCGCGCAAAATTGATTCGAAAAATATGTCAAGAAAAAATGCCAAAAAGTAAAGTCGTAGTCTAATTGTTCTATGTTTTAGCCCTTTTCCAGGGGTATTTTATGTTTAATTTTTCTTGAAATCCTGTGAAAAATTGTTGGATCTGTAGATTTGAGTGGTTAATTCTGTATAATCCGAGCGCCCCAGTGGTTGTTCATCACGTTGAATCCATTTCTACATTCATAAATGCAATTTAAACAACAAAAAAATGTGATTTCATGTAGATTTATGTGGTCGAATTCCGACGAAAAGAGCCAAAACGTAGAATAGTTTGACAAGGCCAAAAGTAAAGCATTAAACTACACATCTTAAAAATAACATTAAAAATAAAATCAACTCAATTAATTAAATTATAATCAATTTACAAATTATGATTATTGTTAGTAAATATTTGATTAGTTCACCTTGGTTCCGTATCAAAATGTCATCATGCATAGAATTTTTCTGGATAAAACTGTGCCAGGTTTCAAAACATCCAATGTTTCGAGTGGACATTCCACCCATCGTCAAGGACATTCTTAGAATTTTCCGGATAAAACTGTGTCATGTTTCGAAATGGCCAATGTTTTGAGTGGCCACTCTACCCATCGTCAGGGAAAAAACTGTATGTCAGGTTTCAAAACGTCCAATGTTTCGAGTGGACACTCCACCCATCGTCAGGGACATTCTTAGAATTTTCTGGATAAAACTGTGTCAGGTTTCGAAACGTCCAATATTTTGAGTGGACACTCTACCCATCGTAAGGTAATAAACTGTGTGTCAGTTTTCAAAACGTCCAATGTTTCGAGTGGACACTCCACCCATCGTCAGGGACATTAGATAAAAAAACGATGTTAGGTTTCAAAATGTCCAATGTTTAAAACTGTTTGTCAGGGTTCGAAACATCCAATGTTTTTGTCCTTGGCGATGGGTGGAGTGTCCACTCGAAACATTGGACGTTTCGAAACCTGACACACAGTTTTAAACATTAGACATTTCAAAACCTGACACAGTTTTTTAATCTAATATTCTTGACAATGGATAGAATGTCCACTCAAAATATTGAACGTTTCGAAACTTTTATCCAAAATAATTCTAGACTATTACTCAATGTAAAAACTTACATAAACAAACAAACAAACAAAAGTGTAACCCGTTATGAACATGCCTACCCAAACGGTTTCATTACGCCGAAATAGGGGTTTAGTGCTTAATAAGTTTTCTATGGAGAAGATCAAATATGGCTAGAATATTCTTAATAGTCACACAAAATAAATGACTATGATTTCAATCATTAACTTCCTAGCTATTATAAAGACATCCATTTATGTGTTTACTTTTTTACATTTACCTAATCATATTTAAAAATTACTTTGATAACTAAATGATTGCCAAATAAGTGATTAACAGAAATTAAAATATTAAGTTTATTTGTTAATCAATAATAAAATTTAACATATTCTTTTAAAGATTGTTTCATCTTATCAATCTTTCGGCATTCACCAACAGCTAATATTTCGCTGTTGTGCTAGTAGATAAGCCATCAACAAATATCGTCCAAAATTTTCCTTCCAACGACAACGTGTCCATAAACTACGGTTAGAAAACCAGCAGACAGCCAAGTACAGTTGATAAATTAAATTTAAAGAGGTGAACTGGATAAGTGGAATCTTAATTGCAGGTGTGATGAATCCGGTACACCCCGGCGCCTGCCCACCAAAGTTAGTAACGCCCGCTGCAGCAGCGACAGGCGCCGTGCATGGGATGATGGAGCCACATCACAAGACATATTCATCCCCCCAAGTTCAGTTAACGTCATTGACTGCAATCATTTCTGTCCCGCAAGACAAAACGCCGCTAAACGTACCGCCAAGCAGTCCCAACCCCCGTCGACCACAGGGGGAACGGAATATCCATCGGGCTGGGGGTTGACTCCGTGTCGCTGACGTGTCAGGCAGCGCCCGGCGCTGCGTGCAACCCGCGTAGCGAATCTCGGCGGGAGTGGGCCCGGGAAGATCTTCGGCGGGCCCCACAGGATACTCCGGGACTTGGTTACATAAAACAAAAGTAAAAGTCGCGCCTACCCGGGGAGTGGGGCCCGCGCAAGTTGGCTAACTCGCTACGTCTCCCGGGTTGTTTTTTTTTAATTCCCCACTGCGGTTGCTTTTCCATTCCAACCACCCACCCGCACCCCTGCCCGCGGGTGATTCCAACGGAAAGGACAATGATGGCCCCTGTACTGAACCACCACGTCCCCGGTTCGAACCCGTCCGTCAGCCTCTAACCATTTTTTCCATTATTCAAACGCACGTTGACCATTTTATTTTATCTCCCCCCAACAACATGCGGGCGATCAGCGATAGCTTTGGCGTTTAGTGCCGATTATCGAACAGCGCGTGGCCGCCCCCTTTCTATCAACACCAATCCAATTTCCCAGAATCGCCCTTTACATTATTCACGTCCGTAACGACAAAAGTTAAGCCCCCCC
>ML827243.1:25273-36567 GCA_009831015.1 Picea engelmannii | reverse complement strand
TTGTTTTCCCTCACCGTCAAAGACTTTTGCATGCAACGAAATTACTAAGGGAAATATTTATTTTCCGACAGAGAAAAAAACATGTGTTACGTCGCAGTCGTGAAGACAGATTTTGAGTTGGATCTCATTGGTTCACATCTCTAACGCATGAGAGTGTTAGGAGAACCTCACACGTCATGGGCCCCCCCATAAACATTCCTAGTGCGACTAGATAAATTCATACAAAGATTTCATACGTCATTTTCATAATAATAGAGTCTATGTTCAACTCCTACTACTTTGTATGGGAGTTGTAGAATTTTGATGCACCCCTCCCCTGTGGTCCCATGCGCCACGTACTCACAATCTTCGAATGACATTTATTCCATGGTGTTGTAAAACATGCTTTCATGTTAAAGTAAAACATTTGATGTTAACTATTTGTCTTTTCAAAATTACTTATCATACATCTTTGTCCTGGGTAAAGTAAGCATGCAGCGAATCAACTTTTTATTCAATTGATTTGAAATTTTGGAATTATAATTTTGGATTATTGAAATTGTAATTTACAGTTGTATACATGCTAATGTGGATTTAGTAATTTATTTATTAGAATTTCAATTTTTTGATTATTGGATTCTTTTATGAAATTGTTGGATGAGGTTAATCTCAATATTTTATTATTGGATTTTTTCATCAAATTGTTGGATGGGGTAAAGTAAGCATACAACTAATCAACTTTGTATTCAATTGATTTTTTTTTATGAATTTATGAAGATTTTGATGGAACTTTGGAATTACAAATTTAGATTGTTGAAACTGTTTTAATGTAAATGTGGGTTTAAAATTCATCTACCATGTAAAATTACAATTTTTGTTTAACGATTAGATGACTCTTTTTTATCACTTGTCACTATTTTATCCAAAATTGTAATACCTAATTGTATATATATTAATGTGGATTTAGAAATTTATTTACTATTGTTAGAATCTCAATTTTTCATTATTGGATTTTTTCATCAAATTATTGGATGGGGTAAAGTAAGCATACAATTAATCAACTTCGTATTTAATTGATTTTTCTTTATAAATTTATTAAGATTTTGATGAAACTTTGGAATTATAAATTTAGATTGTTGAAATTGTTTCAATGCAAATGTGGGTTTAAAATTCATCTACTATGTTAAAATTTGTAAAATTACAATTTTTCTTTAACAATTAGATGGCTCTCTTGTATCACTTGCCACTATTTTTCTTTAACGATTAGATAGGGCTCTCTTCAATCACTTGTCACTAGCAATGTGGAAAAAAATGAACAATTCAAAAAACCATTACTATTAAATGTTTTTAACAATATATTTTATCCAATTCATAAATTTATTTAACGATTAGATAGGGCTCTCTTCAATCACTTGTCACTAGCAATGTAGAAAAAAATGAACAATTCAAAAAACCATTACTATTAAATGTTTTTAACAATATATTTTATCCAATTCATAAATTTATTTAACGATTAGATAGGGCTCTCTTCAATCACTTGTCACTAGCAATGTGGAAAAAAATGAACAATTCAAAAAATCATTACTATTAAATGTTTTTAACAATATATTTTATCCAATTCATAAATTCAAAAGTGTTTTCTATTTAGGAAGAATAAAATTTATCTAATCTTCTTTTTAGAGGTTGGATTTCTATGTGCGAGAGTAAATCTTTGACGAAAAACTTGATGTGAAGTCATAAGCTAATTAACACAAAGGATTAGAGGATTCCTAACATTGCTTCAAATACTAGTAACAATTACTCGAGATTTAAAAGAGACTGGATTAAAGATGTAGATTCTTAGGAGTAAATTAGTAAGAGTTTACTTCCATTGGCCTATGCTTGATTTCGAACATATGACAATTATGACATCTACCTAGGTGTTCTAAGAGTGACATGTCCAAGGAGTTATCTTTGTTTATGAGCTTGTACCTCGATATTTGCAATTAGACATTATTGATATTGAGTTCAATTGAAAATACATCTCGACTCAACCCAAAAACAAAACAGGGGTTGCTATTAAAAATGTGAATTCTTAGATCAACCATCGAAGGATGGAAAAGGAGGTCTCTCTTGAGAAATCTATACCTTTAAAAGTATCACCATCACTAAATTTATAGAGTTCAAGTAAAATGCATGGAAAATTTTGAGAATAAAAGAAAGTTAATTTACTATAAATAAATCATCAATTCTAAGTTAAAAGATGTAAATTATCTTTTCATTGTAACTAACTTAAGGACGAAAATTAATATTGTTAAAATGAGAACAAACTTCATTAATTTCATAATAAAAGTGAGTAAGGACTAAACAATACCTAAACATGCTTAGAAGAAAAAATTGTGATGATAAACACTTCATCTTTGAATGTCATTCCTACATAGACATTAAATGTTATTTTCAAACCATTTGGAGCACTACTACTATTTATAACTTGTTAACTCATGAAAGCTCAAAATAATTTAAAAAAATTCTTTTTAAAATTTTAATCTTAAAAATAATATATTAAAGAAAAATAATTAAGTTGATGTTTTTTCTCCTTAAAGTTCAATAAATTGAAATTAATCACATTAATCATCATTAACATCAATATAAATATTATATGTCAACTTATATTAATGATTAATTACATTGGCATACACATTTTGGAGCTCAATATGTGTTAGCTTGTCACGAGTGAATGAGTGTAATGCTAGCGCCACATCAACTTTTAATATATAAAATTAATACACTTTAATAGCATTATTAAGTTGGTTATTTTAACAAGTTAATGAAATATATATAAACCAGTTTAGGTCCATTTTAACCTTGGATCTATCAATTACCAAGAGGAATCAAATCTTTGAGGGGTGCAAACATTTCATCGAGTTTTTTCACTATTAAAAAGGTTTGCGCTTAATGGGTTTGGTCCCTCTTGACACTTGATAGACTCAAGGTTAAGATGGATCTAAGCTAATACTACAAAAGTAAATGTCAACTTATAGACAGTAACATTAAAAAATATTCAAAACATGTGTATTTTTGGACTTATAAAAATAACTCATTTTTAGAATTCACTCCATCCTACTCCTCTCATTCTCTACTCCCTTAATGGTAAATCAATTTATAATTATTAATAGTATCTTTTGAAAAAATCACAATTTATTGCCAAAAAAAAATTGTATTAGTAATAAAAAAATGATGTTCCAATATAATTTAAATTCCCCCTCCTCAAAAAGATGTAAGAATTTATGTGTTATTTTCCAAACTTCTAAGATGCAATGTGTGATTTGATTAATCATACTAGTATGGACATGAAAAATATTTTTGCATCGAGAGGCACATTTACCACCAAGTATAAGGGACATGTGTAACATAATGTTACACAGTAACATAAGTTGGTAAAAATATAATGTTTAAGTTGGTAAATGGGTTAAACCGACAACCCTAATTATGGAATCTAATCTTGAGGGGATCAATAGAGTCGAACTCGTGACCTTACCAACTTCAGGGGAGAAATCTCATGCCTACTCATGACCATATGTGTGTATACATGCATACATGCATACATACATACATACATACATATATCAAAGTTCTTTCTCATGATCCATGGATGGTAAAAAGGGTAAACAAAATTGGCAAAACCCAAGAAGGTAGGAGGTTGGGGTTTAAAGAATATTCACCTATTTGGCCAAGCCATTGGGAAAAAAACCATGTGGAAATTAATGCAAAATGAAGGTCTTTAAGGAAAAATTATGAATGCTAAATGCATTTCCCTAGGGACAATGGAAAATTGGATTAGAAAAGTGTGTAAGGTTGGAGCAGGAGGCTTAATTATCTACAAGGCTTCGATGAAAGCTTTCCTTTTGCTAAGGAAGTGACAAGTGTGGAAGAATGGAAGAGGAAAGATAATCAATATTGGTTAGGACCCATGGATGAATTGCACAAGGTCCTACACACTCTCTAAGCCCCTAAGGAAAGAACTTCACAACTAGGAGGTCTATAGTATTGCATATGCATCACATAAGGAGGCATCGATGGACATAGTCTACTTACTTAGATTACAAGAGAGATCAATAAATGAATGGTAGCAATATATATATTTAAATTAAAAGACAATGTCATTACACTACTAAAGTGGAGGATGAAATCATTTGGTCCAAAAATAGAGTTTCTAGGAGGTACATAAAAAAGTTGGGTTATGGAGTAAGGAAGTAAGAAGAAGATGTAGAAGAAAAAAATTAGTGGTGGAAGGTGATTTAGAAGTTAAAATTCCATCCAAAGTAAAGATTATTTTTATGGTTGGGTTTATCCAACAAAGTGCTCACTGAGGATAACTACAAAAATTGGTTTTGACAAGGTCTTGGTAAATGTATACTATGCAAATTAGATGAAAAAATTATAGATCATATCTTTGCGCATTGCCCATTCTCAAAAGAAGTCTGCTTAGAGTCTTTAAAACTAAAAAGTAAAAAAGGGAAATAGATAGGAGAAAATATTTGTGTTTGTTTCAAAGAGTGGTACAAGGACATATTAGTCTTAGAGAATAAGACATTACCTCGTATAATTCCATGGGCCTTATGACTTATAAGACACCAAATGATATTTTAGGATAAAAATATTTTTCCAATTTAGGTTAGTCATAAGGTATGTTATGAATATGGGGAATTAGGAGTTCTAATTCCCCCATATGCATAACATACCTAATGACTTGATGTGTAGTTATAAGCTAATTAATAAAGGATTAGAGAAGTCTTATCATTGCTTGAAATACTACTAATAATTACTCGAGATTTAAAATATAGTGGATTATAGATGTAGATTTTTAGGAGTAAATCAATCAGAGTTTACTTACATTGGTTTAGGTTTGATTCTCAATATATGACAATTATGGCATCTACCTAGGTGTCGTAAGAGTGACAAGTTGAAAAAGTTAACTTTGTCTCCAAGCACATACCTCGGTATTGGCAATTAAACATTACTGATATTAGGGCCCATTGAAAATATATCTCGACTCCACCTAAAACAAATTAGGAGTTGATATTAAAAAATGTGAATTCTTAGTTCAACCTTTGAAGGATAGAAAATGAGCTATTGAGAAATTTATACCTTTAAAAGTATCATCACCACTAAATTTAATAGAGAAAGTAAGGTGCATGAAAATTTTTGAGAATAAAAGAAAGTAACACAATATAAAGAAATCATCAACCCCAAGCTAGAAGATAGAAATTATAATTTTATTGTAACTAGCTTAAAGAAGAAAATTAATATTGTTAAAATAAGAACAAACTCTCATGAGCTTCATAATGAAACTGAGTGAGGACTAGACAAGACCTAACCTAAACATGGTTTGAGAAAGATATGTAATAAAAAACACTTCATCTTTGAATGTCATCCCTTTAAGTGTTATTTTCAAATCATTTGGAGCATTATCCCTATGTATACATTAAGTGTTTTTTCAAACCATATAAAGCACTACTAATTTTTATTAGTTAATAAAAATCCAAAAATTTGAAAAGTTTCTTTTCAAACCATATAAGGCTTCGATGAAAGCTTTCCTTTTGCTAAGGAAGTGACAAGTGTGGAAGAATGGAAGAGGAAAGATAATCAATATTGGTTAGGACCCATGGATGGATTGCACAAGGTCCTACACACTCTCTAAACCCCTAAGGAAAGAACTTCACAACTAGGAGGTCTATAGTATTGCATATGCATCACATAAGGAGGCATCGATGGACATAGTCTACTTACTTAGATTACAAAAGAGATCAATAAATGAATGGTAGCAATATATATCTTTAAATTAAAAGACAATGCCATTACACTACTAAAGTGGAGGATGAAATCATTTGGTCCAAAAATAGAGTTTTTAGGAGGTACATAAAAAAGTTGGGTTATGGAGTAAGGAAGGAAGAAGAAGATGTAGAAGAAAAAAAATAGTGGTGGAAGGTGATTTAGAAGCTAAAATTCCATCCAAAGTAAAGGTTATTTTTATGGTTGGGTTTATCCAACAAAGTGCTCACCGAGGATAACTACAAAAATTGGTTTTGACAAGGTCTTGGCATATGTATACTATGCAAATTAGATGAAAAATTTATAGATCATATCTTTGCGCATTGCCCATTCTAAAAAAAAGTTTGGTTAGAGTCTTTAAAACTGAAAAATAAAAAAGGGAAATAGATAGGAGAAAATATTTGTGTTTGTTTCAAAGAGTGGTACAAGGACATATTAGTCTTAGAGAATAAGACATTACCTCGCATAATTCCATGGGCCTTATGACTTATAAGACACCAAATGATATTTTAGGATAAAAATATTTTTCCAATTTAGGTTAGTCATAAGGTATGTTATGAATATGGGGAATTATGAGTTCTAATTCCCCCATATGCATAACATACCTAATGACTTGATGTGTAGTTATAAGCTAATTAACAAAGGATTAGAGAATTCTTAACATTGCTTCAAATACTACTAATAATTACTCGAGATTTAAAAGATAGTGGATTATAGATGTAGATTCTTAGGAGTAAATCAATCAGAGTTTACTTCCATTGGCTTAGGTTTGATTCTCAATATATCACAATTATGGCATCTACCTAGGTGTCGTAAGAGTGACAAGTTGAAAAAGTTAACTTTGTCTCCAAGCACATACCTCGGTATTGGCAATTAGACAATACTGATATTAGGGCTCATTGAAAATATATCTCGACTCCCAAAACAAATTAGGAGTTGATATTAAAAAATGTGAATTCTTAGTTCAACCTTTGAAGGATAGAAAATGAGCTCTTGAGAAATTTATACCTTTAAAAGTATCATCACCACTAAATTTAATAGAGAAAGTAAGGTACATGAAAATTTTTGAGAATAAAAGAAAGTAACGTAATATAAAGAAATCATCAACCCCAAGCTAGAAGATAGAAATTATAATGTTATTGTAACTAGATTAAAGAAGAAAATTAATATTGTTAAAATAAGAACAAGCTCTCTAAGAGCTTCATAATGAAACTGAGTGAGGACTAGACAAGACCTAACCTAAACATAGTTGGAGAAAGATATGTAATGAAAAACACTTCATCTTTGAGTGTCATCCCTTTAAGTGTTATTTTCAAATCATTTGGAGCATTATCCCTATGTATACATTAAGTGTTTTTTCAAATCATATGAAGCACTACTAATTTTTATTAGTTAATAAAAATCCAAAAATTTGAAAAGTTTCTTTTCAAACTTTTTAATCATAAATACAATATATTAAAGAAAATTAATCAATATTTCCCCTTAAGTTCAATATACCAAACTTTTTAATCATATATACAATATATTAAAGAAAATTAATTAATTTCATATTTCTCCCTTAAAATTCAATATACCAAAATTTTTAATCATAAATACAATATATTAAAAAATAAATTAATTTCATATTTTCCCCCTTAAAATTCAATATACCAAAATTGGTCATAATAATCATCAATAATCATCAATGACATCAACATACATACTATATGTGAACTTATATTAATGATCAATTATATTGACATACACACATTTTTTTAGCCCAATATGAGGTATCTTTGTCACTCAAATGAGGTATCTTTGTCACAAGTGAGTGCATGTAATATTAATGCCACATCAATTTTTAATATATATAAATAATAAATGTTAATAATATTATTAAGTTGGTTATTTTAATAAGTCAACATATATGTAAATTATGATATGTAAATTATGTTAGGTCTATTTTAATTTTGGATCTATTAAGTATTGGGAATAAAATCTATGAGAGGTGTAAACATTTTTTCAAGTTTTTTTTATTATTAAAAATGTTAGCATTTTAAAGGATTTGATCTCTCTTAGCACTTGATATTCAAAATTAATATAAATCAAAATTAATACTATAAAATGTACATATTAACTTATAAACACTTGGTCAAAAATATTCAAAACATGTGTGTTTTTGGACTTATAAAAATTACCCCTTCTTTTTAGACTTCATCGCATCCTACTCCACTCATTTCTCTACCTCATCAATGGTAAATCAATTTATAATTATTAAAAGTATCTTTTGAAAATTTCACTATTTATCATTAAAAAATTGCATCAATAATAATAAATATTATGTTCCAATATAATTTTAAATTCCACTACTTAAAAATGATGATGTAAGAATTTATGTGTTATTAGTCCCTACTAAGGGAATATAACAATGAGTTGCTCTTTTACTTTACATTAGTTTTCTTTTGTCTTTTAATTTGTATATGAAAATTAAAGTTTAACATAGGAAATAAATATATATATATTTTTTATATAATAAAAAAAACTCAATTTTCTCAATTTTAATTGGCTAATATATTGAAAGTTTTATTACAACCTTCACATCCCCAATGTATAAAATCAATTAAATAATTATTTTGATTAGACAAAAACAATGAAGTTTTAATTTCTTTATATCGATCTAGTGGTTATGGATTTGCTCGCCCCTTGCTGCCATTACTGGATCTGTTACTTTATCTATTGCCTATACCTTTGCATCTGTTGCCTTTACTTCTATGGTCTACGCCACTACCACTGGTGGAACTGAAACAGATGCGGAAGCTACGGATAGGGCATAAACTGCTACTGGGCATGCTCGAACGGTAACTGCTATGAGAACTGTAAACTCAGAACATGGGTGGACAGAAACGTGAAGCATCAATGGAAATGGAATTCAAGCAGATCGGCAATGATACTAGCTAGAGCCGCCCCGATAAATTGACACATTTCTTTACTAGATGTACCGTGTCCTTGTAATAATTTCTAATTACGGTAATAACTGTGATGTGAAGGATTTCTATCACTTTTGTATTTTGTATTGCATGGAAATTACCGAAATTTCAGTCATATTTCAGGAAGTTATATTTAAAAAGAGATTAGCATATTTTCCAAAAAACTAGTTTTTGGGAATTAGTTTTAAACATTTAAAAAGTTTTTTTTTACTTTCATAAAATTAATAATATACATTTAGCATTAATGAAATATGATGTTTATTATAAGTTTCTATAAATAAATTAATAATAAAAATTAAAAAAAATAAACATTAAATTTGAAATATTATCTTCTTACATATAATATCCTTGTTTTTTTATTTATTTATAATTTTATAAAGTAATTTTACATGAATTTTATTTTTCATTTTTCCCTTGCATATTCTTGCTCCAATTATCTTTGTATAGAAATTACAATTTTATTGTGTTATGATGGACATTAAAAAGAAAAAACCTAATATATTTTTTATTTCAAATGTTTTTTTTTATGGTAATATAATTCACTTTTTGTTGTTAAGGATTTATATTATTATTTAACCAACCAATCATAATTTAGATAAATACAAAATTAAAACAAGATAATAATTTATAAAGTAAATCATAGGAAAGGAATTTTTTTTTGTCACCCCTCTATAATTATTGAATGTCTCCACAAGAAAAGATTCTCAAAAATCCATGCAAATAATTTCTTTATGTATTTTTTTTTCAATATTTTTACTACATTATGTTTTTATTTTACTTTATATATATTTATATTTATATTTTATTATTTATATATTTAATGTTTATTTTTGGCAGGGACTACGCTGCCATGCAGTATTTGTTTTTTAAACTTCTAAGAAGCATTATGTGATTTGATTAATCAATACCAATATGGACATGAAAAAATAGTTTTGCATTGAGAGGCACATTCTAAATCCAAGTACAAGGGAGATGTGAAACATAACGTAACAAAGTAACAGAAGTCAGTGAATTGTCAACCTTGATAAGAGAGCCTAACCTTGAGGGTATAAAAAGAGTCGAACCCATTGTAACGTCCCCCATCCCATCTGAAGGACATTACGATGCAAAATATACATAAAATGAAATTTCTGCTAACTAATTTAATTCATTTACAACTAACTCATTTCTTGTAACTTTCAACTACAATTAACACAGATTTAGCTATTGCCTATAACCGTAAAATAGATGCATCTACAACATGCTAATAATCAACATGAAATGCAACTAAACAAATCATTACAACAACATATAAATCATTCTCATTTACACAGAGTTCATGCACAACAATAACACATGTAAATAACTCAACAACAAGATAAAACACTTATCTTTAAACAAGAATTGTGCAACCATCTACTTGGGATAGATGTTCCACCCAACCATAGACTGATTGTTCCAAATCTCAATATCCAGTCACCCCCGAGTTGAGGCTATCAATCCACAAAAGAGGGCGATCTCTCATAGTCCACTTGCAACTCATAAAACTCTCAACCCAACTAATATTCTGCTACAACTATCCCAATTTTCCACCAGCTCTCTTCCTCTTGACTTGTCCAACCCAAGGAATGTACCCCTTCACTGATCTCAATCCCTCGGGCATTCCATTCATTTATAAAGGTCTCTCTAGAACATGCAACTAGGAATCTCTCAGCTAGGAACTCAAGGGAAATTGCTACTAGAAAAACTATCAGCAAACCAACAACAAACACTCATTGTTTTAGTGCAACTCACACAAGAGTTCACTCTTCATGCCTGATAACCCGACTCTTCAGTTTTTCAGCTCCAGTTCGCTCCAATTACGCTCCAAAATGCTCTATAATTCGCCCTCCATGACTACATCAACTTCAAGCTCTGTTTCTTTCTCTCTCCTTGTTTCTCATGCACAAACTTGACTAACTAAAACTTGTTGTCCCAACCCATACAAATTTCCTCTCTTTGGATTGTCTTTCTTGAATCACACCGTTCCCCAAGCTGATTGTACTCAACCCCCATGTGCCCAATAACTTTGGGATGTGACCACTCACACCTACCCTCTTACATGTATTCAATGATTGGATTTGGGAACACTCAATCACAAATGGGAAGGTTCATATACAAATAGAAAATTTAGGAAAATTGATTAAATTGATATACATGGGTATTTCCCCCTTGGAACCCTCTTGGCCATTATCCTAGACACTCCCCCTTCTTGTGGATTAATTCAACCGCCATCTCTTGTCCATGTCCCCTTAGCAACCAACATCACATTTTATTATTAAAACATTGAAATACAATTCACATATTACATCGCTTTAGCAATAGCCACACATTATACCTACATAAACATTAATTAAGATGGGGATTATAGTGGGGGTGTTACACCCATGAACTCCCCATCTTCGAGTGAGATATATCACATCTAGTCCATGACCACTTGAGATAACCCTCAAGGATAATCTTGACTTATATATATATATATATATATATATATATATATATATATATATATATATATAT
>ML827242.1:27223-40066 GCA_009831015.1 Picea engelmannii | reverse complement strand
TTCAGTATCACTTTGTGAGAGACATGGTTGAGGAAAAGAAGGTGTTGCTGGAAAAGGTTGACACTTTGAAGAATGCTGCAGATTCATTGACAAAGTCCGTGAGCACAGAAAAGTTCTCTTGGTGTAGAGTAACAATGGGCATTATTGCCCTGGATTGTTGACTATATAATCCCCTGGACCCCTGAATGCAAAGAAAACAACAAGTGGGAGAATGTTGGGTGTGTGTTATATTCTTAGCATGTGTGTGTGTGTGGGTGCGTCAGATACGACAACTGCATCTGGCGGTTTTTGCTATTTTTAGCGGATTTTGCTATTTTTAGTTGATTTGTAAATTAATCTCGGATTAAGGGATTAGGGTTTTTGTATCTACGGAATACCTAAAAACATTGTATATATTGTATGGCGAATGGTGAAATTCGATATAATGAAAATAAGAAAGGTTTTCCCGGTTGACGGTTTCCGGTAAAAATCTCTGTGTAATCTGTGTATGAGCCATTGATTAATTTCTATATTGCTTAAGAATCTATATGCATTGCTTTACTTCGCAGGTTTAAAACTTACAAATCCATCGACCAAATGATGCAAATCCCCCGAGTTGACTCGGCATCACCTTTCAACCTTGAAATTCTCACAGAATTATACCAGAAAATGACCTTCCCCCAAAGAGCTCAAATATTTGAGATTTTCCTCCCACTATCCGCTCAATTTACCTCCACAAATCCCCCTTATCCTTCTTCCATGTTTTCGACCAAAGGAAACCAGATCATCTCGTCCCTATGCGCCTTGTTGGGATACTATTCAGACCAATGGATAGATGAACCCATTCTGGGATTTTTATCCATCTTCTCTACCGATGAGAAGCCCACTACCCAGTTCAACTTCAGCACGTTCCTGGCGAACAATATTCATGAACAGTTGGTTAATTTTGCCACGGAAGGCATGTTCCGGTACTCTTCCATACTGGTGTATTTGTTCATTTTCTTCCAAGCGGACAATTTCATTTTTTCCATGCAGAAGATGGATGGAGATGGTAGACCCCAAGCAGTGACCACATGGCCCTCCTTGCTCAAGCACAACTCCACAGAGTTCAGTTTCAAGGAGTTCATCGATCAATTCTACCACCCAGTGGTAAGTATGCTCAGCGGTAGGCCAGAGCCTCGGATAAATGATGAAGTTCAGAGGATCCTACATCTTTCAGATCACACCAAGACAGATGATTGGTATTTGTACCAAGATTACACTGAGATCAGAGTATATGGGTGCGAGTTGGCCCCATATAAGCTTCTAAAATACCCGCCTGTCATAATTTTTTCTCTGGATTATATAAGGCAGATGATAAACTTTGATGATATCCATTTTGTGTCTCTAAAGAAAAAACAATAGCTCAAAATCAAAGGGCAAATTGGCTCTTTCATCTGCAACAATCGTGGTGCTGGAGAAGAAGCAGGCATGCTGCTGAAGGAAATGAAGTTCTTCATGAGTTTCCCATGGCATTACGATCCATGTGGGATCATCTATGAGATGAGGATGAAAAACAAGAACATCCCATATGTCCACGAATCTAGGCCTGAAGTTGAGAAATTTGCAAACCAGATAGTATGGGAGCCTAACACTTTGGTCGAAGCAGAACAACAGAATCCCCCGACCACTGTATCACAAACAACCATGCCACAGGTTCCGAAAGAGAAAAGGCCTAGGCAAGATTTATCTCCCCCTGTCACTAAGGTGTCGCCAGAAGAATTCCAATTGCATACCAAGAGATCTAAAACCATTTCAGCTCTTGACCCCACTGGGGAAAAGGAAGTCTCGTCTACCACAGTGACCAAGGTTGATAGGCCACCCCTCAGTGCAAGCCTCCAACATATCATAATCTCAACGTTGCCGAAGAAATCCACAGATTCTCCTTCGACCACCCAGCCAGGAAAGGGAGGAACGAAGTTGAGCATCTTTGAAAAATATGAGCTGATCAAGAAAAGGACCCAGACCTTGACCAGCAGCACTTGCGCCCAGTTCTGGAAGCAGACATCGACTACACAACATAGGCTACTATCGACATTTGACACCGAGAAGGGAAGAATGCATATGGCATTCCTCCAAGCATAGGTGCCAGATTCAAAGGTGATCACTGATTACAAAAGGGCCACCTTTGAATTCCAGACGAAGGATGTGCATTCGGCCGATCAGATGGATCTGCACAAGCAAACAGGGGAAATGGTCTTTTATACTCTGGCGCATGCATCCACTACTATGTCCAAATTGCAAGTGTCCCTGAACAATGTTCAAACACAATTGAAGTTAGAGAAGATATCATCCTTTTCCAAGGACAACAGGATCAAGACATTGGAGGAATTGGTCCTCAAGATCGATTACGATCCTTCGAACGTGAAGGAAGCCGAGGAGATGATCAAGAAGAAGAATGCTGACATAGCCTCCTTAAGGAAACAATTGAAATTTCCACCAACAGAGGATCCACAGGCGAAGGAGATAGCAGAGATAGAAGGAGAAAAAGATGAAATGCTCAAACTACTCATGGAGCAGAATGCACAACTAAAGGAAATGGAAGCTGATATGGAGAAGCTAGTAAAAGAGAAAGAACAAATGAAGCCAATGGAATTGATTCCCTTGAGTGCCATTCCAATTTTGGGAGTGAGCACAATGTCAGTAATTGAAGTCCCACCTGCGACCCCACTGACATCCCTGGAAAAGACAAATGAATTGGCTAAATCTATGGAAAAGATGAACCTGCAGGAAACAAAGATTAGCAAGCTCAAAAAGGAGATTGAGAACCTTCAGGAACTCAAATCTTCCTATCATAACAACCTCTCCAAGGAAAAGCAGGTGACATATCAACTCAAACAAGAGTTACAACAGCTCCGGAAGGAAACAGTGGTAGGAAAAACTTTGGTCGAGGTTAAAGAAAGTGTATGGACAGACATCACCAAGTCCATGAATGAGATATGGCCCATGATACAGATCCTGTTTGAGTAGAATGAATTGGTGTAGAGAAGAAAACAGGCCATTGAGAAGATCAGATTAGAATTGGGAGAGATGCCAACACAGGCTAACGAGATCATCAAGTTCCTAAATTCTAAGACCAGGGAGGAGCTGGAAGAGATGAAAATTGAAGACAGAACAAAGACCATCCTTGAGGTCAAAAGAGTTTTGACCAAGAGAGGATTAATGCTTCAGCTGGAAGAAAAGGTTCAGGCCATGGACCTATGGGTACAAAGATTTTTTAGTAAGATTGAGGCTCTACATAAGAAAGGTCTTCTCGGTCTGAAGGTAATCAATGACAAATTGATGACACTCCCAGACTACAAAAAGAGACTGTCAGATGTGGCTAAGGATAGTTCAAAGTTTGCAGGAATTCAAGGCAGCATCAATGGCAAGGCATTCCTAGATGCACTTCAGTGGGACATCGGTATTCAGCATGAGATTCGATACATCTTCGTCACCAAACCTACCTTTGCCAAGTACATAGAAATGGACGAAGTGTATCGAAGGCTACTCAAAGTCAACGTGCCCAGCCATCTTCGATGGGAGGAACTCTGTGATCTGATCGAGTAGTAGATGAGCTGTCCTAGCCCAGTCATTTGTCTAGTTAGATGAGGTCATGCAGAGGATTCATCAATGACCCACCCATAAATCAGCATGTAGTTACACCACATCATCAAGCAGTTCCTAGATTTATGAAATTTGTTAAGTTAGTTAGGCTAAAAATAGATTTATCACGTCCTGGTCATTAATGACAGGATCATTTGTAATTTTGAGTTATAAATACTTCATCTTTCGAAGTATTGAGGGTTGTTGATCTTCACACCCTGCAAGCTATCAGACTGTAATATTTTTTGAGATCTTCCATTAATACAAAGAGGCACTTTTACAAGATTCTTGTGTGTAGTCACTGGTGATGTTCTTTCTAAGTTAAATTTTATTCTCACTTTGTTATCATACTGTTTTCTAAATCTAATCTTTGGAAGTAACGAAAGTTGCAGAATTTATCTCGTATACCCTGTTTCTGACTTGAAATATTTTAGTGTTTAATCTTCTCATTTTACAATAAAGAAATTCTTAACTGCTTCTTTGTTGTAATTGTCTTTCTCATCTTTTCTGCTATTCATCATTTATGCTACTAAAGAATCCAGTGATTATATTATCTCGCCCTGTGAAAGGTTCCTTTGTTTTTTCTGTTTTTGATTTCATCTTTATGACATGGACCCCATAGCCCAATGGATGTGTAAACTGTCTCAACCATCTTGACAAACACTACAACAACAAAACCGACCTATTTATTTATCTAGCCTAATATTTAAAATTTCGAAACCTATCTAAATCATATAGAGAGATCCCTCTCTAAAGTTGGAAGGGCTAGATCCTAGCTTCAAAAGCGGTTGGATAAAGTTACCTCTCATAGATTTCTTCTTTCTAACAACCTCTTGGAAATTTATAGAGTGCTAACAGACTCTTTGAGCCAAGTTAATGAAGAGATTGAACAATAAAGCATCCATCATTTGGCAGAGAGGACAATGCCTCCTATTGAGGGACATATATTAGGCATAAAGGCGGAGCAATTTATATTGGATGCATTTCCATATGCACCTTCAATGGTTCTTTTTGAGGTGTAGTGTCAAGAAGAGTTTGTACATGTTGACAAATCCAATTCTGATACACTTGAAACTCCTCAAATTATTGGTTATTGTTGTTGGTGGATTTTTGATGCATTCAATGCCTTTGTACAGAATAGGGAAGACTACTCGAAGGAAAAGTTAACCTCTCAAATCTAATAAAGAGTGTATTCCCAACAAGTTTTGAAGAGCATCAATCCAACAATAAATACAACATTAGCATGGTGTAGTTTAGCCTTTTGGAAGATTTAGTGAGGGTAGTATAACAACAGATCTGAGCACCTCCTTCCACCATGTTTGAGGTCTAATTTTTCCTTTGTGACTCAGATGGATGATAAATATAGGAGAAGAAGGAAAACACCTTAGGCTTGGGAGGAAGATATATGGTGTATTGGACCAGATATTGATGCATCCTTGTACAATTTGAGGAGCACTCTACCTCTAATGTCCACCATTCATCATAGAAAATTTGGTCAAAGGGTGACTTGTGGAGAGGTTTGTGGCATGATTAAATGAGGCAGTTCCAATTTTTGACACATCCCTAGAATGCATCATCTTTGAGGCCCATTTAGGAGTATAATTTAGTTATGTTGCACATGGATCAAGGCCAATGCATATTTGTTGAGGGCATCCCATATTTAGGGGGTTGTTATAGCAATTTTTTACCAACATCTTGCACATCTATTAAGGAGATCCATATTGTAAGGGGCACATGCATATATGAGATTCACATTTTAAGGAGATGGTTATCATGATTGGAGAAACGCCCTAGCTCTAAGGAAGACTCTTGGCAATTTTTTTTTCATTATCCCAAGAAGGAATGAGTCCAAATCTCGAGGAGCACTCCATTGACTTGGTCTTTTTTACTATTTTAATGGGAGTTTGTCATATTGAAGAGCATGCAAAGTCTAGGATAGGACACATGGTAGCAAGGAGGTTTATTCCAAGTCAAAATAATCCTTAAGATGAGGAGCACTTTTCCTACGAAGACTCAGAGTGGTTTGTTATGATATTTTATTAGTTTTTCTTGGAGGAAAAGTGGATCTAGAATCCACTTGTTACTTTTTTATTGTAGAGAGGTTGAGCAAAGCTCTATATAAAGAGCATCCCTCTCCATTGTTTGTGATTTTAGATTGATAGGGAGATTCCCTCCAATCTTAATTGTAGATATATTGGATGATGAAGTTAAGGGGCTAGTAAATGTGAGGTTCATCATCTTCTTTTGTATTTTGTATGGATTCATTTGAGTGCTGAAATTGCTCTTATAAATCTGTTGTAATGGCCTTCATATAAAAGATAGTTTTTCCATCGAAGAAGGAATGAGGTTGAGGTGATACCCTCATTATGACTTATTGTTCATCATTGTTCAATTGTAGGTTTGTTATATGTCATTTCCTTGAAAGGCTATTGCTATCTTATATTGTTCAATGGTTGCATGTCATTGTTGCTAATTTATAATATTTGAAGTGGTGCACCTTTGGAAGGGGCCCTTCTTTTATTTTTGCACATCAAATAATTCTTGTGGTTGGTTAGAGCATGTTTGTAGTAGGTTCTCTCCATATCCTTTGAACCCTCTTAATTTTCAACCTTGACTCCATTTACCATTTGGATCGGCACTAATCTTGGCAACCCACCATCATATCTCTTTTAAAGTTTTTTCTTACACTTTGCTTAGGGATACTTCCAGAGAAGAGACGGCCTAAAGTGAGAGGAAGAGCTACTATGGTGATAGCGGGTAGCCTGCCTTAGTTCCCCTTAGGTTGCATTTTTTAGGCCTTTCTCACTTAAGTGTAACTTTGGACGGTAATAGATGCCAATGTTATTGTGATTGTGGAGATTGGAGAGAGTGACTCCATTTACCCTTTGGATTGGCACTAGTCTTGGAAACCCACCATCCTATCTCTTTTAAAGGTTTATCTTACATTTTAGTTAGGGAAAAATCCCTTATGTCGAAGAAGAGTTGGCCCAAAGTGTTCCTAAAGTGAGAGGAAGAGATGCTATGGTGACAATGGGTAGTCTTCTTTAGTTCCCCTTGGGTTTCACTTGTGTTTCATGGTTTTCTCACTTAGGTGCAACTTTGGGTGGTAATAGACTCCAATGTTGCTGTGATTGTGGAGGTTGGAGAGAGTGAGTCACACAGAGCCCAATTTACTTGTTCATGGAAGATGAATATAAGTATTTCATTATTGTTATTATAATTTATATTTCCCAATTTTAAAATTCAAAGAGCTTTGTGAGTGTAAAAGTATCAATAAGAATAACCAAAGAAATATAGCCATTTCGATGTTCTATTTTTTAGACAGAGGTTTCTCCAGGATATTTCTTGTGTTATATATGTATGTGTGATTGAGTATTTAATTATGTTAGAATAGATTTGTTAAATAATTCATAGTCATTGTTAATGCACAACAAGGTTTTATAGATAGTTTTTTATTATTCCTGATTAGAATCTATGTTGGTGAGTTGTTTTGTCCAGGGGCCACATGATTACGAATCATATTCGTATTAGATCCTAGATCTTGACCTTTAGGGGGCAGTTACCTATGAATGCTAACTAGATTGAGAAATTTGTAAGAAGGTGGAGAGTTAGTCCCCATAAACCCTAAAATTGGTAATAAATGAGGAAGAAACAAACTCAAGACCAAAAAATGGGTGAAAAAATAGAGACCAATGACATCAAGCATAGGATAATCCATTTGGGGAACCATATGGTTCATATGGACTTGGAAGTGCCTCAAATGGCATGGGGAATGACTAAGATGAACCATAGTGTTACTGACATGGTTACCACATTGGTACAAGAGAAGAGGAAGAAGAAAAATAAGCTTCAAGAGTGGAGCTTCGGTTCAAATGAAGAAGTTGAGTGTGAGAAAAAATATAAAGTGGAGAAACCAGAGATGAAAATAGGGGAATGTAGAAAGACTCAAGCACCATTCAGAGTAGAG
The DNA here is from genome assembly GCA_009831015.1 of Picea engelmannii. Classification (NCBI taxonomy): domain Eukaryota; kingdom Viridiplantae; phylum Streptophyta; class Pinopsida; order Pinales; family Pinaceae; genus Picea; species Picea engelmannii. Next base: position 32,496 of record ML827242.1, on the reverse strand, counting down.
GCAAATATTGATATCAAGCCATATGTAGGGGATTGTTAACCCCCAGATTTTCCTGTGCAACTGGAGGGTTAAGATCTAGCTAGCTTTCATCAAGCCAAAATTCAATGATAGGTGCATCCGTTTTCACAGTGATCAGAGTTCATTTCAAAGGCATATTCACAAGATTTGGGGAAAATTGCTATTTTTAGCAATTTTCCTAGTTTCTAGGAGCTAGAGTTCCAAGTTTTGCATGTCAAAGTTGATCACATATTATTGGTCCTTGTGAGCCCACAATGCCAATGGGATTTTTCCAGGAAACATGTGAGCATTTCATGATACTGTTATTTTTAGCAATTAGGATTTCTAATCTAGGTGGATATTGGTGGCCACCCACCTATTCCAACTGGCTCCTCTTGACAGTTTTTAGTTCAACACGTTTCTATATAATGATGACATTTATTTGTAATTGTGGGTTGTGCACTTCCAGGGATATCCTGAAGCCCTACACAACATCCAAGTGGATATTGGTGGCCTCCCACCTATTCCAATTGGCATATTTTGGAAGTTTTCATGACAGTACATCTTTTTGTACTTCTAGGGCCGTTTTGGGGCCCTAAACAATGTTTTTTGGCTTTCCATAGCTAAACTTTAGACAAAGTTCCAATTTTATGGCATAATGTGTATTTCTCAAAATGACCTTTCCAACGAGCTATCACATGCCTAAAACGGAGGTCATATGCAAAAGTTACGACCCCGGGAAGTTGAGGTACCAACTTACCCATCGAGGCCCACATAACTTTTGGCGTTTCATATCCTAGGGTTAGGTTTTTGGAATTCATGAGTAATGTTAAAAATTCCTCTGGAACCTCATTGTAATCATTATACTCAGACGAATGTGCATAGCAGCCACATCTCTTCTCAGAGATAGCTCCCACCATTCAAGCAAGTTGTTTTCAATTATGCAGTTTTACAGTTTCAACCTATTTTGTTTATTCAATAGAAGTTATTGTTCAATATATATATGTTGTTGTTCTCCATATCTCTATGTTATTGTATTCAATATGTTATTCATTTCGTTCCGCTCATAAATTTGAATTAGTGGTATCAAAGCGGTTTGCTCTTCATTTGTTTTTCTTTATGCATGTCCCTAACAAGATCTGGGTACAAGAAGTTGAGAGTTGAACTAGTCGATCCTTTGCAAAATAGGTCATGCCAAGCCTGCCAACAACTCATGGCGGACGAGGAGAAATATACTGGAGTAGGATATCCTTTTTAACTATTGCTCGAGGAAACCCTTGCGCAACAAAGGAACAAAATGATGGACAACTTTGCACAGATCCTTTAGCGGCTGCCCACAGAAGATGCATCTTCATAAAGCGGCTACACAACCTCATTCAAGGTACAAGTAAATTTTGATATTCCATTATTTGAAGGATTGATAGATGTGGATGTGATAGATAAATGGTTGAATTTGCGATAGATAAATGGTTGGAGGTCATGATCCACTCCAGGATTACTAGCTCGAATACGTTGAGATTCTTTTCATTATCCATTACCAGATACAATATATCCTCAAAACTCATCTCTGAACTCCATTCTTCCATGACAAGATGTTATTGGAAATTAATGCAATTTGACTTTAGACTTAGATTCATAGATGTTATTGGAAATGCATGCAATTTGATTTTAGACTTAGATCCAAAGATCAAACCTTATTGTTTACGTATCAATATCTAAAGTTCATTTACAATTAAGGTTTTCATGAGTTAGTTGAGGAAAATATTTTCACTAAATGGAGATTAACAACCACTATTTTTTTGTATGTTATCTTTTTTTTTTTAAACCTTATGGTTTATATATTAACAAGGTAGCAAAACGATAACAAAGAAGAGGCAACAAACTCTTCAACGAGAAATGAGGAAGAAAGTTCAATATGGACAAGCAGGGACAAAGACTCAATTGTGAGTCTTGCATGTCAAAACAAATAGCAATCAAGTCATACCCAGGTTTCCTTAAATTAGTTTGTTGGAACTGCAGGGGTTACCCATGGAGACGAGGACCCGGGTTAGGGCCTATTGCGAAAGATAGAGACATAATTTTCCTCATAGAAACACATGAGCATGAAGGGTGCAAGACACCTTTGTTTGAAGGGTACTGGAAGATATCAGTGTGGAACAAGGCAACAGGGAATGGAAAAGGGCACGGGGGTATCATGGTATTAGTAAGAGTAAAAGAGGTCGTTTCATTCAGCTAGAAAAATAGGACCCAAATAAGCAATTTGTCTGGCTTAAAATATCAGAAAATGGAAATCACATCAGAATTGCAGCATGTTATTTTGCGCCGCAAGTTTCAAAAAACTACAAAAGTAGATGGCTTGACCACAAAGATCCCTTTGCAACCCTAAAAATAGATATTTCAATATATTCTCAGCTAGGTGAAGTCCTTATAGTGGGGGATTTCAATGCTAGAACTACAGGTGAACAAGGTAGCATTCTTTGTTGCAAAGAAGACGGTGACCCTACCTGGCTTACAAAAGAGAGTAATCATCAGTGGGAACGAATTTCAGAGGATAAAGGCTGCAATCTCTTTGGAGAACAATTGCTTACGCTATGTGGGGCTTTCCATTTAGTCATTTGTAATGGTTTGACTAGATGGGAAAAGTCCGGTAATTTCACTTGCAATACTTACAATGGAGCAAGTGTAGTAGATTATGCAATTTGCTCACATAGTTTGTGTGGGAAAATGGAGGAAGTGCTGATTGGAGATCAAATTTGGGACTTAAAATCAAAGTACAAGCCAATATATTTAAGCTTCTCTTGGACCGGAAAGAAGCAATTAGGGTAAAAAACTCAGTGTGTTCAACAAAATCCTCCAAATGGCAGAATTCTTTTAAATCCAGAGAATTGTAATACCTTCAAAAAAACATTAGAGAGGCTCTTCGAGAAGGAGAAAATCTTATTTCATGGCCTTCATAGTCACAGATTAACACATTTAATTCAAAGCGCACTTGCAGGGTGCAAAAGAGCAAAAATTAAGAGGTCTAAAACAAATTGTTTTCCGGTTAATGCTTGGTTTGACGAGGAATGAAAAAAGGCAAGGAGAAGGTGGAAGGAATCAGACAAGGATAACATAAATCTGAAAGCTTACAAGCATATAGTAAGAAAGAAAAAGGTTTATTTCATGGTTTCGAGGAGAGAAGAACTAATATTCCTTGGGAAAAATAACCCCAAACTATTCTGGAAGGAGCTCCAACCCAAAAAGGTGCAAACTGAAAACAACATTATAGCTTTTAAATGGTTCGACTATGCAAGAAAACTGTATGAGCAGGATCCCAAGGTTGACCCTCCTCCCTTGGTCAACACAGACACAAAAATCTTCATGGTGCAAGAGGTAGAGATGGGTATCAAGAGGTTGGGTGCTGGCTCCAAGTAGAGTATCTAAAGTGGGGCTTAAAAATTCTTCCACCTCACATCAATTTTTTTTTCAACAACATCATACAGCAGGGGTTCCCCATAGATTGGACAACTAGTATGGCAATACCTCTTTTCAAGAGTGGTGATGTCAATAATCCCTCCAATTATAGAACCATAATGATAAACCCCTTGTTTGCAAAGTTATTTGGCAGCATGTTACAAAACAAAATCAACAAGTGGGCAGAAGAAAGAGACAAACGTGCTAAAGGGCAAGTAGGTTTTAGACCTAAACACTCCACAGTTGATTATTGCATAACTTTAAGGCACATCATTGAAAAAGTTTGGGAAAAAAAGGAAGAAGTTTTTTGTTGCTTTGTTGATTTCAGAAAAGCCTTTGACACGGTTCCTAGGGATAAGATTTGGGGCAGAATGGAGGAACTCGGGGTTCCCAGGCATTTGAGAGCAGTTGTGCATAGGCTGTATGAAGAGGTGAAAGTCAAAATTAGAACTTCAACAGGCATTTCTGAAAGTTTTAGAAGCGATATTAGGGTCAAGCAAGGTTGCCCATTGTCTCCTACCCTTTTTGGGTTATATATTGACAAGCTTGAAGAGTGGCTAAATTCACAAGGGGGTGACGGTATCCATTTGGGCAAGTTCGTTATAAGGCTTCTTTTGTACGCATATGACCTTATATTGATTACTAAATCGACTCTTGGTTTACAAGAGCACTTATGTTCCCTTGAACATTTTTGTAGAAGGGTGGGGATGCAAGTCAATATTAGTAAAATGAAAGTAGTGGTTTTCTCTAACAAAAGAAACCATAACCAACATAAATTCTACTTTGAAGGAAACATTCTAGAAGAAGTTGCAGACTACAAATACCTCAGAATTGACTTCAACAAAAATTTAAGTTGGGATGGTTGTAGAAAGAAAAGAACTTTAGGGGGTTGGAAATCATTTTATGCTTTTCAAAACAAGTGTAGAGAGGCAGAGCTGTGGGACTGGAAAACCACTCTAACTCTTTTTGGGCTTCTAGTGATTCCGGTGATTCTCTACGGTTGTGAATTGTGGGTCAGCAACACAACTGAGATGCAGTGGAAACAAATTGAGAAAATTCAGAAGCGTTTGATTACAAACAAATTCAAAATTAAAAGTGCAGTCCCTTATGCTATCATGTTAAGTGAAACATGGGCTACTCCTATTGAAGCAATTGCTATGGTGCAAGTCATAAGGTATTTGAAAAAAATTGAGCAAATGGAAGAGGGTAGATGGCCTAAGGTTGTGTTTAGTGATAGATTGTGCAAAAGAAAGAAGACTTGGATGCGACAAAATAACAAATGGTTTAGTAAATGGGGCATTTGCTTGAGCATGTGTCCTACAAATAGTAAGGAGATACAAACTTTTGTTATGAATAAGTTCCACAAACGTACTTGGGAGAAAGACATAGGGAGAAAGAAGAAGTACTACATTGAAGAGTTTAACCCCACTCATAACCATCAACAAAAGGCGTACATAGGGGCCAATACTTCTTGGAGATCTAAAATTCTTATTGCTCAATTAAGGACTAATTCTCATCAACCCCGTTGTGAAACAGGGCGCTGGAAAAGGCCAAAAGAAATGTGGGAGGTAAATGTATGTATTTTGTGCTCTTCCGGAAAAGTGGAAACAAAAAAACATTTCATTTTAGATTGTGAAGCCTTAAAAGACAACAGGGAAAATTATGCAGGTATTATGGCAGCGAGTTCTTGGGATAATCTATTTAGCGAAGAGTTTGTCGAGAAGCTGAGAGCGGTTATTGTAAAACTTCACAGGAAAAGGGCCGAATACAAAAGCCAGATGGAAAAACAATCTGTCCCATAGCCTATTTTTAGCCTCGTGGAC
>ML827242.1:9314-23476 GCA_009831015.1 Picea engelmannii | reverse complement strand
GAGAGAGAGAGATGAAATAAATGTTGATATTATGGTAGCTATGGGAGGTATTAAATCTCCACGTGTGACCCTGACAATAATAGAATATTCCGGGAAGCAAGAAGAAACCCTAAAGCATTGGAAATAACCCTAGAAGACAAGTCGACTAAAGAAAATAATTAATATTGAGTTTTTAGCCTCCAGAAAGAGAAGTTGGCTCAGACAACTAAGGAAGAGCAGTATAAATACAGGATGCCAGAGCTCATTTGGATACACATAGCTCGAAACTACAAAAATTTAGTGTGCACTGCAGAAATTTAGTAAGTGTGTAAGTCTGGAGAGTAGTTGTAGCTGCACCTACTCCAACTAGTATTTTTAGTTTTAGTCTTGGACTTTCTCTTGGTTATGGTTTGGAATTTCTGCTTGGTATGCTAGCTCTGGAGAGTGTTACACTACCTTGATTGGCTTTTGGACCTAGGGTTTGCTTCCAGAATTATTCTCTCTGTCAAGGTTAAGGTGTTCGAGGGTGGCTTCGGCCTATGGTTGGGTGACAATATTGCTATATTTTCTATGGTTAAACGAGCACACCTATTATTTCTAACAGGTTATGGTCCCACACTATCTTTAGATAGTCTAACCACTGGAATATATATTGGGAGGATTTGCTCAGTTACAGTTGCAGTTGCAGTAAAAGTTTTTGTTGCAACAATGAAACCCTAACCCTCTTGTTAAGGCACCTTAAGTGAATAGCTTGATCTAATTCCTAGATAGCCTAGTGTTCCCTAGCCTAGCACAACACACCTCCTAGTACTCTCATCAAGCTAAGACGTCAAATTTGAATTTTTGGTCAAAGTCAAAGGTTGACCAAGTCAAAGAAGTCATGAATTACTCTATGAAGTCAAAAAACAAGTTAGAAGGGGCTTCTAACTTCAGAGCATGGAAGACAAGGATTTATCTCATCCTTTCCAAAGAGAAAGTGTTGGATATCATGAAAGGAAAGATCATGGAACCACAATTTGAAGAAGGAAAAGAGAAGGAACCTCAGAACGTCGTAGTTATGGAGAAGTTCAAGAACAATGACATCAATGCCATGAGTATCATAGTGGACTCTGTAAAAGAACACTTGATACCCTACATCTCTCATCTTGACTCATCTAAGAAGATGTAAGATTCTCTAACTAACCTCTTCTCAGTCAAAAACTTTGGACAAGTAATGAGTTTGAAGAATGAGCTCTGTGACATGAAAATGAATGATGATGACAACATAATATCATACTTGGTAAGAATCTCTTAGTTAAGAGATCAACTACAATCTATTGAAGAAATCATTTCAGAAAAGAAACTGGTAAATATAGTGCTCAATGGCCTTTCCAAGGCATGGGATGCATTTTTCGCAAGCATGAACACAAGAAAGGAGTATCCCACATTTGAAGAACTTTGGACTTCTAGTGCACAAGAAGAATCAAAGATTAGGGCAAAAGAGAAATTCCAAAGGAAAGATGATGATCAAACCTCACAACAAATTTTAAGAAATTCAGGAATAAGAAGAAGGTTGAATCAAGGAAGAAACCAAATCAAGAAAAGGATATGTCAAAAATACAATGGTTCAACTGTCGAAAATATGAATCACTGTCATGAGTTAAAGAAAAGGAAGGAAACAAACAAAGCAACAATTTCTGAAGAAAAGGAACCCTCAAATAAAGTCAAACAAGATGAAGAAATATTTCTTCTTCTAAGTCAAGGTAACAATATTCTTCAAAGTTCTTGTACATACCATGTTTACATAGTTTCTGTACATATCATGTATATCTGTTTCTTAGAAGATAATATGTTCAAGTGAAACAATACCTATGGAAGAATAACAAGATAAGGATTGCTATCACAATGAATCTACGTCAAGCGATACACATGAAAAGGTGAAGTACATTGACAATCCTTGGTAACAATTCATGTGGAAGCTATTATACAAGTAGCAACTACCAGATAAGTCGAAATCAGAATCAAACTTGAAGAGACCCAAAATAAGTCAAAATAGAAAGAAGTCAACAATCAAGAGGAAATTAGAAAAATACTTGTGACACTTTGTAGAAGGCAATAAGGATGTAAACAGAAGCATGGACTCTCTTAGATGGAGGGAGATAATTACATAATTCCAAAAGAAGAGCATGCATTCATGCATGGAGCAAGGATTAGGAGGGAGATAATCCTAAATTATATGATCCATTAAGGATTATGAAGTGTCTGCCCATGTTCCCATTGAAAATAGAAGCCATGATAAGAAACACGTGTTCAATTTGACTCTAGAAGAAGTCTTCTTTGAAAATAATCCTTAAAGTATCCTTGGTTGTCCATCTACATCCATGATCCTATGATGAAAGGAAGAAGTTGGAATCTTAAGGGCATAGAATATATAGAAGACTCCATGGACCCAATATTTAAAGAGAAACACGAGGAGGAACATGCAGATTCCATGAAAGAAAGAAAAGCCAGAACAACCAGTTATCATACCAAGAATCACAAAGACTACTAGCTTGGTTTGAACCCACTAGAAGCAATCGAGCAGAAGAAATGGAAGTTACGATAAAGAACAATGTATGTAAAAAAATGTGAAAAAGACTTATGAATGGAAGCATTGCAAGATTCATAGGTTCTTCCAAAAGAAGGGAGAAGACTATGACAACAACTTGTTCCAGTAAACCAAATATACCTCTTGTAGTATCCATGGATTGGAATTTACATGTAAAATATTGTTCTTCCCAATAAAGCAAGTGAGAAAGAAGCTTATACCAGAAATAGACCCATGTATGCAGATATAAGAAGACCTTGTATGGATTCAAACAACTTGATGCAAAATATCTCATATACAACAGAAGCATAGTGAAAAATTTCTATGACAGAGATAGTGTATCGAAATAGTTACTCAGAAGTATGGGACGATAGATTGCTAATCCATGGAAAACTCTCTTGATGGCAGAAGAAGTTCTACTTGGATATGTTTTAGTTTGAGTCTTGCCACGATATCATGAGCTAGTAGGAAACAAAAGTGTTGAATTCGACCATGATATATTGTAATGATCAAAGCTATATGAAGATTTCAGAGAAAACCGGTGTTCCATGACAAACCAAAGTACATTGAGATCAAGCATTATATTCTCCGTGATGAAGTCCAGAAAAGAGAATTGGTTCTCCAATATATCTCCATAGATGAGCAGATAACATATATTTTGGTAAAGCCTATGTCCAAGATGAAAAGTTTGCGTACTTAAGAAACACGTTGGGGCTCATGGAGACAAATTCCTTATTGAAAAAGGAAGAGATTACTCCCAGGTTGGGAGGGAGCACTGATATGTTATTGATTAATGGACAATCATTTTTCAGTTTGAAAAATGGTCCAGGATGAGCAGTTCCTTTCTAGTTTAGAAAGTGGTTTGAGATTTCTGACGGACAATCATTTTCCAGTTCGAAAATGGTCCAGATCAGATAGTGATTTTCGTAATGAAAATGGTTTGATAGATTGTTGATGTACCATAGATAGTGATTCCCCTTGTGTCCAGTGTGGGGAAATGGTCTAGGAAATTCATTCTTCTTGGCAGTCACTCTGAACAATGGTCAAGTAGAATGGTTTGCCTCGTCGGGCAATCATTCTTTTGAAGTTCACAACTGTGAGTAGTTTCAAAGAATGGTCCATTTTGGAGGTTGGTGCGGGACAATCATTTACATTAGGAAATGGTACAGATAGTCATTCCCTAGGAAAAACTCATTCTCTCCAGGTTTCACTATGATTAGTGTTGGAGGAATGGCCCAGTTAGGTGAATGGTCCAGGTTCATAAATTAGGGACAAGCATTCCCTAAGGCAGACTCATTCTCTCTAGGTTGCACTATGGTTAGTGCCAGAGGAATGGCCTAGTTAGGTGAATGGTCCAGGCTAAAAAATCATGGACATTTATTCTTCTGTGCTTGAGAAGAATAGTCCAAATATCCCATGGATGATGTTTTACTTTCTAAGGTCAGATGCTCTTCCAGATCTCACAAATGTGAGTGGAATAATGGCCCAGATGACTCAATTTATATCATGATATTGTTTTATGCATGTTGATATCAGATGATATGATTGTTGTGGAGACTGTATGTCTCTGGAAAGTAGATGTATGCTACTGTGGTGGATGTGTTCCACTGGTTGTGACTATGCATCACTAATTAAGTAGTCATGTGCTACTTGGTGTGGTTTTGTACCACTGGATAATAGTTGTGTACTATTATGGATAGACACAGTTGTGTTCTATTGAATGGAATTGTTCTGATTTCCATGAAGACTATCAATAGTGTTGAAAATGATTATCATCCAGATGGATAGTCATTTTGCTGGTGGACAAACATTCTCCAGGAAGAAAATGGTCCAAGACATTTATTCTTCTAGGATGTATGTCTGGATTAGAAGAATAGTCCTTGTATCCCATGGCGTGGCTTCCAACATCTGTTGGAGTAGTTATTCTTCTAGGACATATGTTCGGATTAGAAGAATTATTCTTGTATCACTATGTGGAGTGAGTGACTTATCCAACATCATGCCTGATTACTCAGATGGAGTATGACTTTGAGAGATGATACAATTGATGCTATCAGATGATACTGATAGTGATGATGGTGCTCGTGGTTTGATCATGAGATAAACTGTGTGGATATGATGATGCTACCCGTTGAATGGTATGCTTGTGCTCAAGACCATTACCTTTAAATACCTCCCTAGCTAGGAGGGAGTGTTGATATTATGGTAGTTGTGGTAGGTATTAAACCTCCACATGTAACCCTGACAAGAATAGAACATTCCAGGAAGCAAGAAGAAACCCTAAAGCATTGGACATAACCCTAGAAGATAAGTCGACTAAAGAAAATAATTAATATTGAGTTTTTAGCCTCCAAAAAGATAAGTTGGCCCAGACAGCTAAGGAAGATCAGTATAAATATAGGATTCCAGAGCTCATTTGGACACACACAGCTCACAACTGTAGAAATTTAGTGCACACTGCAAAAATTTAGTAAGTGCACAAGTATGGAGAGTAGCTGCAGCTGCAGCTGTAGCTACTGCAACTAGTATTTTCGGTTTTAGGCTTGGACTTTCTCTTGGTTATGGTTTGGAATTTCTACTTGGTACGCTAGCTCTGGATAGTGGTACACTACCTTGATTGAATTTTGGATAGGGTTTGCTTCCAGAATTATTCTCTTCGTCGAGGTTAAGGTGCTCAGGGGTGGCTTCAACCTATGGTTGGGTGAAAATATTGCTATATTGTCTATGGTTAAACAAGGACACCTATTATTTCTAACAATAAACAGGTCCATCATTAAGACCATGTTTGAGGGTCTTAACATAATTCATCAATTTTTTTTCTTTAGTGTGTAGGTTTCCATCTATACTTGTGCACCATACAATTTGTTTTCTAGATAGGTTAGACAATAAAATGTTATTCTAGAAATAAAATACCAATGCATTTTAGAATTATGATATATGTACAAATAAAAATCAATAAAAATAGAAAACACGATTTTTTTTTCTTTGAAAAACATAAATTTTAAAATCCGCATACAAATCTCTATAAGTGTGTACAGTTTCATCAATAATGATTATGTGGGTCATATTTAAAATCATGGTTGAAAATTGAGATAAGAAGAGGGAGCTAGAAAAATGGATTTGTTTTTGTTTATGTAACCCAAACCACTAGGTTTGTCATTCTGAAACTAAAACCAAAACAACCAACTCATCCAAGAGGTAGAGGAAAAGAGGTAGTCTCACGATTTGTTTTCAAATTTACAAGAATACACACATGTTAATCACACACATATGTTAATAATGCACATGTGTTCCTATCACATATATATATTCATAACTTTGCAATATTTCCATCAACTTTAGCAATGGGGCCTATATTAGTACCTATGTTTCATAAGGAAAGGTTTAACATTAGAACCTATTTTTCTCTCCTGGGCATAGTCCTATTATCCCCGTCCTCTTTGTGCAAAACAACCCATTGGTGCTCAGAATACAACTTGGGGGTCAAAGATCCCATAGAGAGGGCATGTTTTGTTATTGGAAGCCTTGATCACAATGGTTGAGGCCTAGAAGGTTATTTTTCTCATGTAATGTCCCTGTTTTCCATTTTGACCATGCTCTTGGATCCTAGACCCATCACTAATTCCAAAAAAAAAACAATTAATAGAAATTGTATCCCATATCCCACTTAGAGGACTCATGCATTGGTACAAGAACTCGTTCAAGGTTCTTGAGTATGATGATATTCAAAAATATCTCGAGTAACTTGTTTTCCTTCATTGTCGATGTTCAATTCCCTGAGACCCATCCTCAACCTGCAAAATCTCCTAATGGTATCCATATCCAAACTTGATGCCAAACACCCCCTAGAGAGGGTTCGTGTTGTGGTTCTGTAGGTGTTGTTCATGGCGATTGAGCCTGGGAAATGGCATCTAGGGCCTAAGGCCCAAGTGTTTTCATCCCCTAACCATAGCACTAGAGTTCTAGAAATCCTTCATTTATGGCTCAAGCCCCTTGTTCCCTCCTTGACCATGTCTAGACCTCGAAGACCATTTCCAGTGCACAAAATCTACTCATGGCTTTTGTATCCCACTTTGATTCTAAAGAACCCCCACCATGGCCTATGGAATGATTCATGGAGTGGTCCCTAGACAAATTCTCATTCAGGGCATGTGTTGTGGCTTAATCATGACACTCATGTCTCTCAAGTATGCTAGAGATATCATACAAGGTTCTCGTGTGGTTGTTTAAGGATGTTCTTAGCACTTAGCCATAGAATCTTTGTGGTTATTTGGTGTTTTCCATGGTGATTCAGCATGATAAGCATCATTTGGGGTACAAGGCCCATTATTCTCCTCCTATGACCTTGTATAGACCTCTAGATACATTCCTAGTGCACAACTAACGTAGTGTCGGTGCCCATAGAAACCTTGGAGGTGATTCTTAACCAATAGAGGTTAGATGTGGAGGTTCAAGGACTCATCCATGGTGCTTGATCTTGAGAAGAAAGGTTTAGGGTTAAATTCTCTTGTTTCCCTCCCTTGACTATGGTCATAGAATGGACACCCATCCATGATTCCCAAGACTAGATAATGACACCGATATTCAACTCAAATGTTAAGGAATACCAAGAGAGGGCTCATGTCATAGTTTCAAGGTGTTGTTCATAGTGCTTGAACTCGAGAAGATTCAATAGGTATTAGGGAATTGTGTCCTCCATGGCCCTATTTATGCCTTAACACTTGTTCAAGGATATTAATATCAATAAAATTTAATAACATCCTAATACACTAGTTTCAATCTTTGATTATGGTCAAGGCCTCACAAACAATCCATCCTCTTGTGTCACAGTCTAAGGACATGTTCATTGCACTTGATCTAGAGAATCCATATTGAGGGCTTGAGGATGTTGTGTCCCTCCCCCCAACTAATGATAAGGGCCTAAGGATTTTGTTACCCTACCATGATTATGGTTAAGGCACATGCATTCAACTCCTAGGGCACAAACACCATAATGAGGGTTCTTTTTGTTGTGCCTAGGATTTTTTCATGGTGATTGAGCTTGAGAAGTTTCAATTAGGGATTAAGGCCCTTTTTTATCCCCTTGATTATGTGGCACAATCCAAACCCATCACTAGTGCATACAACCTACCCACAACACCTGTATCTTACTCGAAGGCATGTAAATAACCCCTAGAAAGGACTCATGTGTTGGTACAAGGACTTGTTCAAGGATCTTGAGCCTGTAAAGATTCAAAAATATCCTAAGGCACTTTTCTTCCTTCGTCAACCATGTTCAAATCCCTACGACCCATCCTTAGTGTGAGAAATATCCTAAGGACATCCATATCCAATATTCATTCCAAACACCCATTTAAGATGGTTTGTGTTGTGGTTTTGCAGGTTTTTTTCATGGCGATTGTGTTACAGAATAATTCCCAAGTGTTTTTTTCCTCTGACCATATCACTAGATCTCCAGAAGACCTTCATTTAAGCTTAATCCCCTTGTTCCCCCCTGAACCATGTTTATACCTCAAAGACCATTTCTAAGCACAAAACCTATTTGTGGATTCTATATCTCATTCAAATGATAAAGAACCTCTACCATGACCTAGGGAATGATTCATATGGTGTGGGTTTGACATAGGTTCTCATTCATGGCATGTGTTGTGATTTAATCATGGATTATATGTCCCTCAGGGAGGCCAGATATATCATACAAGTTTCTCAAGGGGTCATTCGAGGATGTGCTCAACACTGTAGCCATAATATCTTTGTGGTTATTAGGTGTTGTTCATGGTGATTAATCCCGACAAACATCATTTGGGGAAAAAGGCCCATTATTCTCCCTCTGTGACCTTGGATAGAACTATAGACACATTCCTAGTGCAAAACTAACCCAGTGTTAGTTCCCATAACACCCTTGGAGGTGATTGTTAACCAATATAGATTAGATGTGGAGGCTTGAGGATTTTTCCTTGGTGCTTGAGCGTGAGAAGCAAGGTTTATGGTCATAGACTCTTATTTCCCTCCCTTTATTATGGTCACAAACTTGACACCCATCCATGATGCCTAAGACATGATATTCAACTTGGAAGTCAAGGACTCCATAAAGAGGGTTCTTGTCATGGTTTCTAGGTGTTGTTCATGGTGCTTGAGCTTAAAAAGGTTTAATAAGTATTAAGGCCATTGTGTCCCCCCTAACCCTGTTTATGCCTCGACACTTGTTTAGGTACTTTTTTAAGGTTCTTGATATTAAGAAGCTTCAATAAGATCCTAAGACTCTAGTTCTAGTTTTTGATGATGGTCAAGGACCTACAAATAATCCATGCTCTCATGTGGTGGTCTAAGGATATGTTCATTGCACTTGAGCCAGAGAAGCCATGTTTAGGGCTTGAGGATGTTGTGTTCCTCCCCCAACCATTGATAAGGGCCTGTGGAAATTGTTTCCCTACCAAGACTATTGTCAAAGCCTTGATTCCCATCCATTATGTTTGAAACATATTAATGGGACCCATATTCAACTCCTAGGTAAACGACCCCCTAGTGAGGGCTTGTTCGCTATGTTTAGGCTTAGTTCATGAAACTTGAGCTTCAAAAGGTTCAACTAGGGATTAGTCCATTGTTTATCCCCTTGACCATGTGGCATAGTTCAAACCCATTTTTTCATCACAAAACCTACCCACAATACTTATATCCCACTCGAATGCCTATAAGGAACCCCTAAAAAGGACTCATGTGTTGGTACAAGGACTCATTCAAAGATCTTGAGCCAAATAATATTCAACAATATCCCAAGGCACTTGTTCAACATTCTCCCAAATCACTTGTTTTCCTTCACTGAACATGTTTAAATCCCTACAACCCATCCTCTATGTGTAAATATCTTAATGGCATACATACCCAACCTTGATGCCAAACACCCCCTAGAGAGGGTTTGTGTTGTGGTTTTGCAGGTGTTGTTCATGTCAATTGAGCCTGAGAAGTGACGTCTAGGGCCTAAGTCCCAAGTGTTTTCCTCCCTTAACTATAGCACTGGAGCTCTAAAATAACTTAATTTAGGCTTAAGCCCCATGTTTCGACCCTAACCATGTTTATACCTTAAAGACCATTTCCTCTGCACAAAACCTACTCATGGTTTTCGTATCCCACTCAAATGATAAAGAACCTCAAACATGGCCCAATGAATAATTCATGGTCTGGGGCCAAGAAATACTCTCATTCAAGGCATGTGTTGTGGTTTAATCATGGCGCCTGTGTGCCTCAGGTAGACTAGAGATACCATACAAGGGACTTGTGTGTTTGTTTAAGGATGTGCTCAACACTATAGCTATAGAATATTTGTGGTTAGTAGGTGTTGTTCATGGTGATTGAGCCCGAAAAGCATCATTTGGAGCACAATTCCAATTATTCTCCTTCTATGATCTTAGATAGACCTATAGACACATTTTTGGTGCACAACTAACTTAGTGTTGGCACCCATATCACCCTTGGAAGTGATTGTTTACCAAGATAGGTTAGATGTGGAAATTCGAGGACCATCCACTTGAACTTGAGGGTTTATCTGCTTGACCATGTTTAGGCATCCAAACCTATTTCCACTCTAGGCCCTTGTTTACCCCCTTTACCATATTTAGGCATCTAGGCCCCTTTTTAACCCCCTTGACTATGTTTAGGTTCGATTTATAACTCTCCCTATTGGAACCCATAGCTAACTAATGTTACAATGGTCAATTTAGAAATTGTTGTAATAGGAATGTGCATGGGTTATTAACACAAGAGCGTTCCCTCTTGTATAAGAAAAAAAAACACAAGGACTAACCTTATTTTCTCTGAAAATGTTGGCATATCTGCAAGAATACAAACATTCCTGGGAAATACTACCATTGCAATAATTTTTTAGTGTTTTGTGTGATTGGGAAGACAAAATGTTTCAAATTATTATTGTATTTAATCCTTGTGAATATTAAAAATAGACACATTCGATCAAGAAAGTCTAATAGGAAGGAGTAGTTCCCTAAAAAATTCAATGACCAAAGTGAAAAGACAAAGTTGGGTATGAAAAAGCATAGGCATCCATCAATGGGAACCTAAATTCCTTGCAAAATGGATATTGAGGTGATATCTACTTCATTTCCATAGGTGCAGTGTATGTATCCAATGGAGGGAATTCTAATTCCAACATCAAGTCAACCTCCAACCAACATTCAATCAACAAATGATGTTAAAAGTTCAAGGAGAGATGGAAATTTTGTAAGATGTTGTGTATGCAGAGGGAGATATTAGAGTCATGAATTTGATCAACCTTTTGATGAAGAGGTTCTTGTGGTGCAATATCATGATGAACTTAGATGTTCATCATATTGACCACCAACATTTCTAGTGCACTCTCAACATCGATCAACAACTGAATGAAATGCATCGATCTCTTGGTGAATTTATGCATGTCATAGCGATGGGCTCTAGACTAAGGGTCCACCTTCCTTATCTCATCTATCAAGTGTACGATGGATAACTCCTAGACATGTTCATGTGGTTTAAATTTCTCTAGAAATATTTGAAGGTAAGTTACCTAAATGAACTAATGATTAGTAGTGCAACTTAGTGTTGGCACCCATAGCACCCTTGGAGGTGATTGTTAACCAAGAGGTCAGATGTGGAAATTCGAGGACCATCCTCTTGAACTTGAGGGTTTGTCTTCTTGACCATTTTTAGGAATCCAGACCTATTTCCACTCTAGGCCCTTTTTTACCCCCTTGACCATATTTAGGCATCTAGGCCCCTTTTTTACCCCCTTGACTATGTTTAGGTTCGATTTATAGCTCTCCCTATTGGAACCCATATCTAACTAATGCTACAATGGTCAATTTAGAAATTATTGTAATAGGAATGTGCATGAGTTATTAACGCAAGATCATTCCCTCCTATATAATAATAATAATAAAAAAAACACAAGGACTAATCTTATTTTCTTTGAAAAACTCGGCCTATATGCAAGAATACAAAAAATCTTGGGAAATACTACCATTGCAATACTTTTTTAGTGTTTTGTGTGATTGGGAAGACAAAAATTTTCAAGTTATTACTATATTTAATCCTTGTAAAGATTATAAATAGATACATTCAAGCAAGAAAGTCTAATAGGAAGGATAAGTTCCCTAAAAAAGTCAATGACCAAAGAGAAAAGACAAAGTGGGGTATGGAAAAACATAGGCATCCATCAATGGGAACCTCAATTCCTTGCACAATGGATACTGAGGTGATATCTACTTCATTTCCATAGGTGGAGTGTATGTATCCAAAGTAGGGAATTCTAATTCCAACATCAAGTCAACCTCCAACCAACATTCCATCAACAAATGATGTTAAAAGTTCAAGAATAGATGTAAATTTTGCAAGATGTTGTGTATGCAGAGGGAGATATTGGAGTCATTAATTTGATCCACCTTTCGGTGAAGAGGTTATTGTGGTTCAATATCATGATGAACTTAGATGTTCATCATACTGACCACTAACATGTCTAGTGCAGTCTCAACATTGATCAACAAGTGAATGAAATGCATCAATCTCCTGGTGAATTTATGCATGTCATAGTGATGGGCTCCGGACTAAGGGTCCACCTTCCTTATCTCATCTATAAAGTGTACGATGAATAACTCCTAGACATGTTCATGTGCTTTAAATTTCTCTAGAAATATTTGAAGGTAAGTTACCTAAATGAACTATTGATTAGTAGTGCAACAAAATTATTAAATACTATTTTGAATTGAAAAATGATGCATCTAAATGTCAATTATTTTTGGCCTTGTTAAAATCACACAATTTAGTTGTTGTTCGGAAAATTCCTGGCATAAGGACAATTAAAAGTTCAAATACCACTCATCATGTTGTTATAAACTTCAAGATGCATTTACTAAGAATACTCATTCAAAGGATCATAATGTATCCTACCATGTATTGTCATAATTGATTGTAAATAAGACCACAAGGCAACATTGCTTGCTCTCACACACATCTCATATTTTAAAAGTAAGTTCCAAAACACTTCGAAAGTATTCTATTAGAAGGGAAATCCTCAACATCTAGGTCAAATAGATTATTGGGCCTTCATTAGTAGGTTTTCTTGTTCTGGCATAAAATTAATTGAAGCAATTAAGGGACTAGTCCATAATTTTTGGCATGAACATACTAGGCCTTCATCCAATCAGAAGGATGTGGTAAAGTGTATATGAGGTTTTCTAGTGACCATGAACCCCACATTAAATAATTTCTTGAAATTTCATATACAAAACCCTATGAGAGATTCAAGAATGAGCACAAGGAGTTGAACCTGGGCTAAAGATCTTTTGAGAAATGCAAACTGTTGTTCTTGAGTTTATGTTTTAAGGCTATAAAACATACCATCAAGGCATCCATAAATGATTTAAAGAAATGATTTTGGAATAAGGAATCAAAGAAAGATCAGAGCAGATTCAATTTCTCAACTGTCTCTGTCTTGCTTCCTATTGTTCTTAGATGCTAATGTCTCGCTCAATAGCAGCCCATGATCGTTCTAACTCAACTCGGTTAGTTGTTGTTTGTAAAATGGTATTGAATAAATTTAAGGCAATGTTGGTTTGGGCCTGAAGGCCTGGTTCAACGTTGGGTTGTTTTCTACTAGGGACAGTCATGGATGATAAAACTTTATTTGTTTGTAAATGGATTTCAATCAATTGGTTACTTCAGATTTCCAGCGATGAGATCAAGGAAAACAATTTTAAAATCTAAAACAGTAATGTAAACACATTCAAGGTCGTTTCCTGGTTTTGTAAGAATTTTGAAAATTATAAACAACAAATAAACACTACAAATAAATATAAGGCTTTAATCAAGAAAGAATCTTATATTTCAATAGACAATGATGAAAGAAAATCGAGGTTTCTAACAAGAGTTAAAAATTAAGGAACAAAAGTTTTACAGGTCTTGAAATTACTAAAGTGATTTCAGAGGAAAAACTGTAAATCATTTGACATCCAAACCAATCTGAAATAAAAATCAACGATGTATATAACTTCAAACTGATTTACTTGTTAGAGAAAACATTAAAGGAAAAATTTAACAAAGTATACTAAACAGGGAGAAGACACATAGTTACAAAGTTGCAGGATCCAGAATCTCGTTTGTGATCTATATTCCGATGTATTTCAAAACTGATATTACAAAAATGGCTCTCTCCAAAATTTCTGAAGCCCTTTCTCAGCCTTTCGAAACTATATTTATACATTTCATCAAAGCTTCTCGTTGGTGACTAACCAAATTCCTAAAATTTCGGTTATATTAAAATAATGTCAACCGTTTACAATTTCTTTTAAAATTCTAATTATAAAAGCATTTAAAAAAGGTTTTAAGCTTGCGTTGATGAACTTCCTTTCTTTGCTTCAAAGCACTGAACACATTTTCCCAAAAAAATTATTAAGATCTTGGGAGCCTCGGGTATCTCATTTGCTTCAAATGATAAAAATCTTCTCTGTAATTCGGGCAACCGACTTTCTATCATTCTTTCTGTGAATTTAACAGTTTTCAACCTTAAACTTGAAGTCACCATCCACTTGTTGATCTCTGTGATGTTGATCAATTTGATGTTTGGAATCTCTGCTTT
>ML827240.1:58278-73130 GCA_009831015.1 Picea engelmannii | reverse complement strand
CAATGCCCATTGCCTCTCTGCACCAAGAGAACTTCACAACACTCACAGACTTGGTCAACGAGTGTGCTATGTTTTCCAACGTGTCTACTTTCTCCAATAGCACCTTGTTACTCTCCACCATATCTCTTACGAAATGGTATTGTACATCAATATGCTTAGTCTTTGAATGATAAGAAGGGTTCTTTGCCAGAAATATTGCACTTTGACTGTCGCAATTCACCTTCACAGCTCTCTGCCGAAACCTGATTCCTGAACACAACCTTTGAATCCATACTGCTTCTTTGCTTCCATGAGTGGCCACCATGTATTCAACCTCTGTTGTTGACAAGGCTACGACCGCCTGTTGCTTGCTCATCTAGCTTATTGCTCTACCGAACATCTTGAAGACATATCCGATGGTCGACCTCTGTCGATCCAGATCTCCAACCCACTCGGCGTAGACAAAGTCATGTACATCTAATTTACCACTGTCACCTCCAGGTCTTCTTTGGTAGCATATAGCATAGTCCTTTGTGCCACACAAATACCTGAATACTCTCTTGATAGTTGTCCAGTGCTCCTTTCCAGGTGTCGACATGTACCTGCTCAACACTCCCACTGCATGGGCAATGTCTAGTCGAGTGCAGACCATCGCATACATTAGACTACCAACAACATTTGCATAGGGAACACGTGCCATGTCGTCTATCTCTTCCTGTGTCTTTGGACATTGTTCAACAGTAAGCCTTGCTCCCACAAGATTAGCACCTTCATCGGTTTGCAATCCTGCATGTTGAATCATTTCATAATTGTTTCAATATACTTCATTTGATTCAACCAGAGCTTTCTAGCAGCTCAATTTCTCTTAATCTCCATTCCCAGAATGAAATTAGCTGCACCGAGATCGTTCATGTCGAACTTGGAGGATAGTTGCTTATTCACCTCCTTTATTGCATCCATGTTGTTTCCAATCAACAATATGTCATCGACATACAAAGCTACATATATGAAATTCCCACCTTCTTCCTTGGAATATATGTAGTGATCAACTTTGCTTCTCACAAATCCCAAACTAAGGATGTATGTGTCAAACTTCTGGTACCACAACCTTGGCGAGTGCTTTAGACCATAAAGGGATCTTTTGAGTTTGCACACCAACTCTTGCTTTCCCTTTACTACAAATCCTTCAGGCTGTTTCATGTAAATTTCTTCTTTCAGGTCCCCATGTAGGAACGTTGTCTTCACATCCATTTGTTCTATCTCCAGATTGAATGTTGCAGCCAGAGACATTAGTACTCTAATGGAAGTTAGTTTTGCAACAGGGGAAAAAATCTCATCGAAGTCGACTCCCTCGACTTGGGAATAACCTTTCACTACCAGTGGAGCTTTGAACTTCTCGACTTGTCTTGCGGCATTCATCTTCTTCTTGAACACCCGCTTGCTACCAATGGGATTTCTTCCACTAGGTAACTTAACTAGATCCCATGTCTCATTCTTGTACAAGGATTCCATCTCTTCAACTATGGTGTCCTTCCAGAGTTTACCCTATGTTGAGTCGATTGCCTCACCGACCAACTTGGGCTCATCGTCGATGGCAGTTACCACGAATGCGGAACGGAAGTTGGGAGGACTATACCTTTCGACTGGTTTTCTTATTATTTCTAACCTCCTTACCACCGGAGTCAGTTGTTCCACCTCTTCCTCAGATTCAGTCGACTCATCTGAATCATCTTCTTCGTTCCTCGGTTCTATATCAGGATTATTCTCGATCTGAACAACTTCCTCAGGCTAGGACTTACCTCCGACTTCTCTGAAGACCACATCTCGACTGTACATTGTTCCCCTTGATGCAGGATCCCAAATATTATATCCTTTCATCCCTTCTTTATATCCGATGAAAATACATTTGACTACCTTCTTGTCCAGCTTGCTCCTCTTCTCCTTGGGACATGCACAAATGCATCACAGCCAAATACTTTGAGTTGTGCCACCAAAGGCTTCTTACTAGACCATACCTCATTTGGAGTCGTGTCGACTAGCGCCAACGAAGGAGACATATTTACTAGATATCTTGCAATCTTGACTTCCTTCGCCCATAATTCTTGTGCGAGCCTAACACCACTGGGCACGCTCCTTGCCTTATCCATCAACATTTTGTTCATTCTCTTGGCAACTCCATTTTATTTTGGGGTATATGGTGTGGTATTTTGGCGTGCTATGCCACACTGCTTACAGAATTGATCAAATTCCTTTCCACAGAATTCACCACCATTGTTAGCCCTCAACACTTTAATCCTCTTCTCTGTCTGGTTTTCCACAAGAGCTTTAAACTCCTTAAATCTCACGAAAACCTTTGATTTCTTCTTCAGGAAATATATCCATATCTTCCTGGAAAAATCATCTATGAAGGAGACATAATATAGGGATCCACCAAGTGAAGGCATTCTAACTGAGCCAAACACATCACTATGCACCTGTTCTAAAATCCCATTTGCCCTTGTCACTCTAGATGGGAACCGCACTCGACTTTGCCTTCCATAAATGCAATGTTCACAAAAGTCGACTTCTAAACCACATTCAGGAAAACCTTCGACCATACCTTTACTTTTCATAGCTCGAAGTCCTTTTTCTCCAATGTGTCCCATCCTCTCGTGCCATAACCTAGTCGGGTCGAGTTCATCATGTCTTGTCGAGTTAGTTTGAACTGACTTGGCTCGATTCGAGTCGAGTTGAGTCGCATTCAAGTTGATTTCAAGAGCAACGATGTTGTTGCATCTAGTCGAGTCGACATTCCCTAACATCTTGTACAAGGTACCAATCTGAACTCCTTTCATTAAGACCATTGCACCTCTGACCATCTTGCATGAATCCTTCTGAAACAGAGTATGCACACCTGCATCACTCATCTTGCTGACAGATATCAGGTTTCTTTCCAAACCCGGAATGTGTAGCACACTTGGAAAGGTTATTTTCCTCCCATCCTGCAGTGTCAGTCAAACTCTTCCCCGTCCGACAATTCTGGTGTCAAGTCTCCGTCCGACAATTCTGGTTGTCAAGTCGTCCCCCAAGAACACATCATCCCCATCATATTGTTCATATTCATAGAACCATTCTTTATGTGGTGTCATATGATAGGATGCTCATGAGTCGATCAACCAAACATCTTGATCTGACTGTGTACTGGTCGACGCCAGATACACATCACCTCCCTTCTCTAAGGTCACCTTTCTCTCAATCGATTGCTTCTTGTCGGATCCTGCACTGACTTTTGTTGCCTTCGACTTATAGTCCTTTTTATACTGCCCAACTTTACTGCATTTCCAGCATCTTCGCGTCGAATGAACCAGGGATTTAGATCTATGCTTCGACTAAGCTTTCTACTGGAGAATCTGCCATTGTCTCTGTCTACCAGTCGACCTCTCACTACCAAAGCATCTTTGGTCGATCCTTCCATGTTCTTCCTTCTCATTTCTTCCGACAGCAGAGAAGCAACCACGTCCTCTAGCGCTAGTGTGGTTGTGTTACTCCCAATAGCCACAACTAAGCTATCCCAAGAGTCTAGCAAAGAACGTAATAGGCCGATACACTTCTCCTCATCAGTGATCTTAATATCCACAGACGATAACTGGCTTAACACGGTGTTAAACGCATTTAAATGCTCAATCACCGAACTGTCATCACTCATCCTCAGAAGATACATTTTCTTTTTGAGAAACAACTTATTTACCAGAGATTTCGACTGGTATAAGCTTCCTAGCTTGTCCCACAGTTTCTTGGCCGAATCTTCACCTGAGACATTCAGCAGCACCGAATCTGCAAGACAATGTCGAATTGTACTTCTTGCTCATCTTTCGAGTTTCTCCCATTCTTCCGTTGACAT
Source organism: Picea engelmannii (assembly GCA_009831015.1). Taxonomy (NCBI): domain Eukaryota; kingdom Viridiplantae; phylum Streptophyta; class Pinopsida; order Pinales; family Pinaceae; genus Picea; species Picea engelmannii. The sequence goes on along the minus strand of ML827240.1, from coordinate 69,271 downwards.
GCTTGTCGGATGGGTACCTGGACAAACCACTGTCCATTGTTCTTGATCCACAAGAAGATCTTCCATTTTAAGCTTCCAAAGCTCAAAATTCTGGCCATTGAATTTTTCTATCTCTATTCCATAACTGCTCGTCATTCTTTACCACGATCTTTAACACAATTTATGACTTACGACTCTTACTGTAACTATGGTTTAGTTCTCAGATTCAAGATTGGCAAATCAAGATCTGTAATACTCGTCAAAGCATAGTACCGCTTTGAACACTCATTTGTCAGGGAAAACCTAAGCTCTGATACCACTTGTCAGGAAATGCAGGACACTTCCACACTAATCCTAGCAGAAGAGAAGAAGAATTTAATCAAGAACGCAAATGAAACAAGCAATCACATAGTACACCGAGATTTTACCCTAGAACCCTTAACCGAGAGAAACCAACATTCCTTTCAGCGTTTTTCTCTCTTGTTTTCTTATTCAATCAGAATAAAAGGTTACATGCCTAACCTTCGTCCACACCTAAGACACAATCGACATCATACCCTCTTGCATAGGCAAGAACAACCCTGTAGCCAAATCGGCTTACATATGCATGACCAACAACCTACAATTACCATGCACTAGCATTACAACATTAGCCTTTACGACCTTACAACACGCCTCTTTATAGGCTTTACAATAGGAAAAGCCCTAAAGATTGGTGCCCAAAAACGGTTACAGATCCATGCATATCATTGACTACAAATCCTGCAAATCCTGGGATTCTGTTACAGTCAACTCCAAGTCAGGTTTACTAGTCGACCTTCATTCGGTCTCTAGTCGGTCGTCTCACGCCCGCACTTCGACCTCTTGTCGGTTGACTTGTCGTCGATATCTTCAACTTCGACTTTACCCGGTCGACTCCCTCGACCTTCGACTTGCTGTCGATCTACCTCGACTTCGACCATTAGTCGATTCACCTCGACTAGACTTTCACTGCAAAGAATATAACAACCCAACAAACAACTCCATTGTTGTACCTGTTGGACTATGATCCACCTTGGACCTGGAAAATTTCTCATCTTTACCTTCATGCTTGAAGGCCAACTGAAACTGAGCAGGAATCAGTTTCTCCCTGGTTACTACCTTTGTTAACATGTCTGCAGGATTCTAGTAGTGTGTATCTTTTCCAACTTATGAAATGGTACCTGAGTTGTATATGCTTAGTCTTAGAATAGAAGGTTGAGTTCTTTGCAAGATGAATGACAGTCTGGCTGTCATAGTACAACCTGTTATTCTCCTGCTTCTTTCCCAATTCCTCCATAAACCTCTGTAACCAAATCATCTTTTTACTAGCCTCTATAGCAACAACATACTCTGCTTTTGTTGTTGAAAGTGCAACAACCTTTTGCAGTTTCGAAATCCAACTTACTACTATTCCACCTACAGTAAAAACATACCCTGTGGTGCTCCTCCTGCTATCTTTATCACCTTCCATATCTGAGTCAACATATCCATGTAGTACAGTGTTTGAACCTCCAAAACACAATGCATGAGTAGTAGTACCTCTCAAATACCTGAGAATCCACTTCATTGCCTCCCAATGTTCTTTACTTGGATTGTTCATATACCTGCTCACAACTCCCACTGCATGTGCAATATTTGGTCTTGTGCACACCATCGCATACATCAAGCTGCCAACTACCAATGAATAAGGGACCCTAGACATGTATTCTATCTGCTCTTGTGTCTTGGGACACCTTTCCTTGGTTAATGTGAAATGGTTGGCCAAAGGTGTACTAACTGGTTTTGCATTCTGCATTATAAACCTCTCCAACACCTTTTCTATGTACTCACCCTGAGACAATGTCAATCTGTGATTTTTCATGTCTCTTGTTATTCTCATACCAAGGATTTTCTTTACAGCACCCAAATCCTTCATCGCAAATGAATTAGCTAATTTCTTCTTGAGCACATTTATATCTTGCATGTTAGACCCTACAACAAGCATGTCATCTACATACAATAGCAAGATAATATAGCTTCCATTTTCTAGCCTCTTAAAATAAATAAAGTGATTAGAATGACATCTACTATAACCTTGTTCTGTCATAAACCTGTCAAACTTCAAATACCACTGTCTTGGAGCTTGTTTTAGGCCATACAATCTCTTCTTCAACTTGCATACCAAATTCCCATTCCCTTTGACCTCATACCCCTGTGGTTGCTGCATATAAATCTCTTCATCCAAATCCCCATGGAGAAAAGTTGTTTTTACATCTAACTATTCAAGATGCAAATCTTCTACTGCCACAAGACTTAAAATGGTCCTAATCAAAGTCATTTTAACAACAGGAGAAAATATTTCATCAAAATATATACCTTTCTTCTGTGCAAACCCCTTTACAACAAGTCTAGCCTTGTAACGCTTTTTTCCTCTATCTTCTTCCTTCAACTTGTAAACCTATTTATTCTGCAATGTTTTTTTTCCTGCAGGCAACTAAACCAAGTCACAAGTCTGGTTATTTACAAAGGAATCAATTTCCTCTTTCATGCCTTGCTCTCACTTCTTTTTAGTGTCTACCTGCATTGCCTCTTAATAACTTTCTAGTTCACCTTGGTTCACTAGAATCAGTCAACAATAAATAATACAACAAAGGAGAGTATTGTCCAGGGGGTCTAATTAACCTGGTAGATCTTCTAACAACACTTGCAGGAGTTTGAGGTACCTATTACCCCTGTTGTTGTACATTTTGATTTTCTGGTACATTTGGAGTTTCTTTTTCAGTGATCTCATCAAGCACTATGTATTCTCGTTTTTCTTTTTCTTGTTTCTTTCCCTGCAATTGATCTTTGTACATGACCTTTTCATTGGATATGACATCTCTACTCCTAATGATTTTGTGATTTTCATAATCCCATAAGCTATAACCAAAATCATTAACACCGTATCCAATAAAGGTACACTTCTTGGATTTTGCTTCAAGTTTTGTTCTATTTTTTTTATCAATATGGAGAAATGTTTCACAACCGAAAGTTTTCATAAATGAATAGTATACATTTTTACCTGTCCATGCCTCCTCTGGAATGCCACCATCCAAAGAGCTTGAAGGTCCTCTATTTATTAAGTAAACAACAGTATCTACAGCATCTTCCCAGAATTGTAAGGGCAACCCAACATGCAATCTCATACTCCTTGCACGTTCCATGATTGTCTTGTTCATCCTTTCTGACACACCATTTTCTTGTGGTGTTCCTGGAACTATTTTTCTCTACGAATCCCATGGTATGAACAATAATTATCAAACTCCTTGCTGCAGTATTCACTTCCATTATTTGATCTGATATACTTCAACCTTTTTCCTGTCTCATTTTCAACCAAAGTTTTCTATTTCTTAAAAGTATCAAAAACATCATATTTTTGTCGAATACAATAAACCCAAGTTTTTCTAGTTGCATCATCAATAAAAGGAAGATAATATCGAGAGCCACCAAGAGATGATACCTGAGTTGGCCCCCATACATCTGTTTGAAACCTGACTCTCTTTTGTTTTCCATAAACAAAGTGCTCACAGAAATCCAAATCAACTTGTTTAAGATGTGGCAACAAATTCAACAACTTGATATATGCATCCCCTTCTCACTCATGTGTCTAAGTCTATGATGCCACAGTGTTGTATCCACTCCTGTAGAAGCTAAAGAGATAGAAGATTCAACATTAACAATACATAAATACAATGTACCTACCTTCTCTCCTTTTGCCATTACCAGTGATGATCCAGATTATTTTCAAAACGAAATAAAAGCAAAGATATTCCAATGAAATACTCATGAAAATTTCCAGAAACAGAGAAATACAACAATACTTGATTTCTATTAATGAAATAATTGTAAAGAGACTGTAAAAATACATAGTGCAAGACTTGCTAGAATGGTGGCAGCTTTATCTTTGAGAAGAGATGTGACGGCTACGCTCATTCGCAAACGATCATCACAATGAGGCTCTGAAGGCCTTTTTATGATAAATATGAATGCCAAAACCCTAAACATCCAAAAACCTAACCCTAGGAGATGAAATGCCAAAAGTCATGTGGGCCCCATTTGGGTAAGTTAGTGCATTAACTTCTCGGGGTCATAACTTTTGCATACGATCTCCATTTTAGGCGCGTGATAGCCCGTTGGACAGGTCTTTTCGATAACTACACATTATGCCGTCAAACTTTGACTTCATCTACAGTTTAACTGTGGCACGCCAAAAAAACACTGTTTAGGGCCCCAAAACGGCCCTGGAAGTACAGAAAGATGTGTTGACATGAAAACATACAAAATAAGCCAGTTGGATTAGGTGGGAGGACACCAGTATCCACCTGGAAGATGTGTAGGGCTTCAGACAACCCCAAAAGTATAGAACCCACAATTACAATGAAGTACAAAAGAACGTGTTGAACTAAAAACTGACAAGAGAAGCCAGTTGGAATAGGTGAGTGGCCACCAATATCCACCTAGATCAAGTGATCCTTTAGTGACCTTCCACGCCTTATCTGTAAATATAGATATACAACCTTTACTTGCCAATTGCCCTGTTGAAATTAAATTTCTTCTCAGATCTGGTATATGTCTCACCTCTTTCAGTAACCATTGGTTTCCATTCTTTTGCTTTATTTTTACCTTACCCATTCCAACAATTTGATATGGTTCATCATCACCCAAATAAACCTATCCAAAATTACCTTGAACATAATCTTGAAAATATTTCCTATGGGTTGTGGCATGAAATGAAGCCACTGAATCTACTACCCAAGACTCGGTAGTATTATCTAAAGAAAGAATCAAAGCATCTTGTAACACATCACTTGTTTGTTTCTCTTTGATGCTTTGATGTGGGGTGTCCATCTCTTTGTTTCTTTGGAGCTCTGCAGTCTTTCTTCAGATGTCCTTTCTTCTCGCAATTCCAACACTCTATCTTTCCCAATCTGGATTTGGATCTGCCCTTCCTAGAATTCCCACGGTTCCCTGGACTCTTTCCTCTTTCCTTTTGTCTTCCCCTGTTCTCCATGGTCAACGCATTTCATGATGTCTCACTTGTGCTTTTCCATCGCATTTCCTCTCTAAGGATAACACCAATAACATCATCAAATTTTAGAGTATTTGAACCAGAGACAAAATTACTTACAACCATGACCAAGCCCGTTCCAGCTTTCTGGCAATGAGCACAAGATTAGAAGAGCGCTAACCTCATCATCAAAGTTCACTTTTACAGAACTTAGCTGATTATTAACCATATTAAATTCATTTAAATGATCTGCAACAGACCCACCTTCTAACATCTTCATATTAAATAATCGCTTCATTAGAAATATCTTGTTGGAGGCCGAGGGATTTTCATATAGTCTAGCCAATGCCTTCATCGAATCCTTCATTGTTTTTTCTTTCGAAATATTGAAAGTCATCGACGCTGCTAGGCACAGTCATATCGTTCCTAGTGCCTTTATGTCAAGAACCTCCCATTCTTTGTCTTTCATGGCCATCGGCTTCTTTGTTATTCCACCCAATGGTAGAAATAGATCCTTCTGATATAAATAATCTTCCATTTGCATCTTCCATAGTTGGTAGTTTTGGATGTTAAATTTCTCGACCCTAAACTTTTCATCTTCCGCCATTGCTCCCACTCGAACTAGGAACCCTCTTTTCCTGCGAGTTACCTTTGGCTCTGATACCAGTTGTTAGAATAAACAGGATCATAAAACAATAAAATAAAACAAATGCAGAAATAAAACACAAAAGATACACAATACAATAGAGACATAGATATACGTGGTTCACCCAATGTGGGCTACGTCCACCAGAGAAATTGCCATGTCCTTCCTTCATTATTATCCAACAAATGAAGGGATACAACCTACAACACATCCGTTGTAACTTCCTCTTCTTTCTCTCACATTCTCCTATCTCAGAATACAATATTCACTTTCCTCTCCCGCCGTACTACAATTCCCTCATACATAAAAGAGGGTTGCCTTATAGGGAAAAATACCCTAACATAACTTTTGTTGTCAGATATGTGACCTTATAATGAACAGTTCAGATTGACTACAAAATTACAATATTTGAATTGCATTAAAAAAAAATCATGTATCCTACAGTTTCTTTGACCTACATTTGAATTAGAAAGATAATCAGGCTCCACAACCAACATCATGATGCTTTGCACCTTTTGGGTATTGATGTGACTTTGGGAGGCCTTATACCCCTTGAGGAGATGACGTCACCCTCTTTTGGCATCCTACACTCACATGCGTGGCTATTTTAGAGGATGTCTTGATGTGTTAGCATTTTATTTTTATGTTGGAGGCTATTTCGGGGGTCAGCCTAGACCTATCCACCTTGTATCATGGATTTAATGTTGTTTAGGGGCTTTTAGAGAGGTAAAGCGCTAGGGTTTCCTCATAAATATAGTCTAGCACTTCTTCATTTGTAAATCATAACTCATCTTGTGGAGAATCATCTCTAGTACTTGTTTACTCTCTTATTCATCATGGAGAACCTATGTGCACTTCTTGAAGATTGATCTAGTGGATGCTTTTTCATGTTTCTTGTGGATGATTACATGATAGGGTTTCTTTCATGCTCAACTTGACTAGTAAGTGGTCTTTTCAAGTAATTGATGGTTTATTCTTGGTGTATTAAGTAAATGCTTTATCAAAGTGGTGATAATTTGCATGTTATCTTGTTTTCCTTGGATAAATTTTGTTTCGAAACCCTAGGAAGACTTGCAAGTGAGCTCCCTTCCCTTGTTTTTGTAATGTCTCCACTTTGGGACATCATCACAGTGCAGAGGTTTATGATGACCAGAGTAGTCAGATGGATGTTATAGCGAGTACAGGGGGTATTGAGAGGCATTGTGGGGTCTAGCTTGCATTACTCATCCTATTTCATCATGATGAGCCATTCTGCACAGATTGGCTTTGGTTGCGAGGCATTCCGACGATTTCCATGGTTTTGAGTATTTTTGGCTATAAGTCAATTAAATTCACTGAAGCGGTCATTTTGGGCACATTACTTGGAGGAACCTCTCAGTGTAATAGCTCATTGGAATTGGGAGAAGCAACACTACAGGATGGGATGCTGAGAAGTGACTTTCAGTGGCCAAGGAAGCCACAAGGAGAGATAAGACGATTTTCAGAGGTAAAAAGGTTAATTAATTAATTAAACTGATATAATTAATTAATTAAATATTAATAAAATGAAAGTCACTTTGGAGGGACAAGGTGAGCAAAAAGTATAAAGGAAAGACAAGGGCCTCTACTCATTCATTCATGTATGATCATATTTTGATATCTGGCTTCTAGCTAGTGAGCCCAGCATTGGGGGTTTTGAGGGTTTTGACTTAACAAACCCTAGTGGACGATTCGGTGGTGAAAGATTCCACCTAGCTTGTTCCAAGCTTGGTCTCGGAGATGCAGTACTCTCCCGCACCATTCTAGTTCGGTTCCACATCGGTGCAGGAGGCTTCTACACCAGCCATAAGCTCAGGAAGAGAAGGAAGGCGCACCATTGGGGGTTTCCAGCAAGGGGGGCGCACCATTCTTGGAGAGAGATTCATTGCAGGTGATTGGCAGGCCTTTTGGAGATTCTATCACCTGGGTTTTCATTGCAGGGCCTTGGACATCAGATCTAGTCCATTCATGAGGAGTTTCAGGTGTCATTTGATTTATTAGATGCATGGGACGAATTGGAGGAGAGGAGCAAACTTCAGAAAGTGGTTTCAGTCATTTGCTAGCTCAGATCTTCACCATTTCTCTTGGGGCTTCACCAGGGAGGTAACCAAGCCCCGATCTATCATTTTAGCGGTTTTGTGGAGCAATTGGAGGCATCTAGGAGTGAGGCCGATTTATCTAGGGTTTCAGGCATCCAGGGGGGTGCACCATATCTTAGAGGAGGTTCAGATCCATAGGGTTTGAGGGAGATCTTGGAGGTTTGGGCACCTGGGTTGTTCATGCCATCACCTGATCTATTGTTTGGCATCTTTCTTGAGGTGATTGGACATGTTATCGCACAGTTTGTAGCAAGGATAAAAGCTTGAGGTTTGAAGGTCAAACTGGCGTAACAAGAACCAATCCCACCCAATGTCACCACAATGGGATGGTTCTTTCTATTTAGGGAGGTGAGGCCTAGGGGAGACGTCCCCGGTGACCTAGGGTTTTGAGAAGGCAAGAGGATAATAAGACAAGGATAATTTCCCCCCTCACAAGTCACCACCGGGCAGATAGTCCTGGCTAAACAGCCAATAATAAAGTAAAACCCCCAAAGATATACCTGCCTGAGACAAAGTAACAGAAAAATTATATATGCACGCTAATTCAATGGATTAGTACTTCATATAAATAGATGACTATCAAATAAACGTATAAGCAATTTGATAGTAGATGTTGACGAAGTCAATGTTTATCAATAGCAATGAAAATTGTATCACTTCACCAATAAATATTGGAACGATATGGCATTCAATGTAATAAATCAACACTTCATTTAATTTATGCATCCAATCACCATTCAATTGCTCATAAAACAAAACATTGTTGCACAAGGTTATCAATAGCAAGAGATGACGGCAACAATTAGTTAGTAGGGTTAGTTTATAAGCTAGGGTTAGTGTAGTTAGGGTTTTAATTAATGTGTTGAGAGTAGTCTTGATAAAGGTCACTTCAACACATGAGATCTCTTTAGATCAGTGAGTCAAAAAAGTGGAAGACTCAAGAGTTAAAGGAGGCAAAGTAAGTAGTTTAAGGACTAGAGGGAGAGGCTTTGGAGTGTTGCTAAAGCAAGGCCCCAAAGTCAAAACCCTAGGGGAGAGAGGCTCACCTTGGTGTAGGTAAACTAGGCCTCGGTGCTCTCTCCTCCTTCCTTAACTCAATGGAAAAACGGCTAGCTGAGAGATGAAGCATAAAACCAAAACTAGAGGGTTTGATGAAGCAAGGTGTTGCTACAGCAAGGCCTTTTCAACAAACCCTAGAGAAAAAACAGCCCTAAGTGTAGTATGTTATCCCCCACTTTCAAGGATAACTAGGAGATCATGTCTCAAGGACCACAGGTCCTAAACATGGAGTACTGAGAGCAGGATTGACTTTAGCGTGGCCCTGGAGGGCCCACCTTTTCTTTCTTCCAACATCTTTATCTTGTCAGCAGCAGCAACATCCACCACCATTGACTTGGTCCTGTGTCAGAGAAGGTTCTTGCTCCATGAGGTAATTAGTCCTGGTATCATGGTATGTGTCACTTTGATCATCAAAACCATTGAATGTATGCATCTAATTCCTTTTATTTCTAACAACTGCTTGGATCTTACACTTGCCCACTTGACCATGTTTGGGGGGATTGACAGGGTGCCCTAGCAAGCCTGTGTTTGTAGGTTTTGGTTTGCCACTGGGGGGAATTTTTGAAAAGCCATCGTCCTCTCCCGTCATAGTACCACTTTTCCATCTTGTTTCCCGCTCACCTATCCCATTCCACTTGTCCAGACATTGGGTTGACCTTTTTCAGGATTGCACCTTATCTCGTGGAAAGAGGGGCTAAAGGCCCAGAAGGTAAAAGCAAGCTGGTAAAAGATAAAAGCCTAAAATTAAAATCTCGAGATGCTTCGCCTAGGGATCCCCGAGAAAGCAATAAAAAGCTTCTCAGCAAGAAACAAGAGGGACCCAGAAAAATAATAAAACAAGGCCTAACCAGAGGATAGGGGGTCTCATCACGAGCCAGCCTATTAGGTCCATGGGTATCTAACAGTATGACATTGCCATTAGTTGGTCACCAAGCTAGGGCAGTGACTCTTGGTTGCATGGCCAAGGGAAAGGGGGTCTCATCACGAGCCAGCCTTCTCATTTCTATGAAAATACTTGTGGGTAACATTGTCACCGCTAGTCACCACGCCAGGGCAGTGTCCCCTTATTAGCTCTTGAACAAAAAAGCAATAAAAGATAAAAGAATAAAAGAATGAAGAATAAAAGGCAAGAATGGGCTTGGAAAAAATGCATCCATGACAGGTACATCTTTCCTTCTACAAAGGCACCCACAGGTGACATTTTTGCATCCTTAGCCCACACTGCAGCCACATGTTTGGACATCCCCTGACCACATCACCCACTTACATGGCTTGGATGAGGTTTCTTCCCGGAACTTTCCTTCTTCTGTGGACACTAGCCCAATAGGACACCTTATCCTTTTTTCCAGACTTGTATTGCAGGCTTGTGTAACGTCTTTGAGTTGTTAATTGATGTATTAGGGATTTTATGCACATGTTTAATAATATTGATGATGAGATGTGATTAACATTTCTATGATCCTTGTGACTGATGAGCCCATGGAGGGCGTAGCTTTTGATGTGCAGGACCATGCCCGACGGACAGGTACCATTTAGACCGGTACACATGGGGAGATGATCAGTTTGAACCTCCATGGGGCTGAAGAGCCCATCAAATGGATGTTGAGACCCCATTAGGGGGCAGAGACAGGACAGAGATAGATTAGGGGCTTTGCACCGAAGAAGAGGAGGATGTTCCACTAGAGGCACCCTGGCACAGCTTGACCTAGGGGGGTTGACCCATTTTTAGTGGAACATTGGCCTTGGAAGGCCTAGGACATCACCCATGAGGTCCATGACATCATCCTTGCTTCATGGACATTTTGGCAAATGGACAGGGCATTTGGCACATGTGGCAGCTTGGAGAAGCCCAAGAGGGGCTAACGTTTTGCTCTTGGGAGCTACATTTGCCCTAGAGGGGGCTAACGTCACCCTAGAAAGGGGATGACGTCCTTTTGTTGCTTGATTAGAGTTTTAATTTGTCATTTAATGTAAAACAGTATAATTTTCAATATTTTGGCCTTTTTATGACCTAAAAGTAAATTAGGTCATTGATACAATATAAATGAAGGATTTTTACCTTCATTTTTTCATCATCTCTCACTCACCACTTGGTGAGGTCTGAAATTTGCACCCTATTCTAGGGTTTTGGCTGAAATAGTGAGG
>ML827239.1:32534-61946 GCA_009831015.1 Picea engelmannii | reverse complement strand
TCAGAATCTAAGTTCTAAGTCTAAAACTTCTCTAGGGGTAAAATTTTGTCTACCCTTAAGAAAATATACATATATAAAAATAAAATAATAAAATTTAAACTAAAAACCACTTCAGTAATAGTTTTGGTCTTCATAAATTTTTGGGGTAAAATGAAGAGAGTAAGAAATTAATTAAAATCAGTGGATAAAAAAATGTCAAGAAGAAATTAATTTATTTTAACTTTTGATAACTTAAAAAGGTACTAAATTAATAATAAAAGTAAAAAGAGGATAATTTGCACAATTTTCTTTTCTAGCTCAAATAAAAAGGAAGGAAGGAAATGTAAAAAATTAGGAAATTAGGGAAAGGAGGTAGCCTAAAGAGGGAATGGGAGAACTCATGGTAAAAAGTGGGAAACCAACTTAGGAAAGAATCGACATTTAAGAAACTTTTAATTTTGAACTGATTTAGCAATTTCTCTTTAGGGGAAATCTTTTAAAACCTGTAAGGGAATCTAAGGGACACCTAAGCATAAATTTAGGAGTAAATCTAGGTGGGTGAGGGAAATAAGACAATTAATTAATTAAAGAAAATAATTAATGGAGAAACGTGGGGGATGGATGACACTTGTACAAAGGAGAATTTTTAGGGAATTTTTATTAAAACTTAAAATTTAATGAGATTTAAGGAAAGAATGGAAGTTCTAAAACGCTATAAAAGAGAGGGAGGAGAAGGAAGAGGAGATCGACTGTTAGCGTAACGTTACGTTGCTAGAATAGTGACTTGACTGATTTACTTGTGGGAGTTGGGATTTCCCAGCTCGGAGAGGAGTGGTAGCTCGGCCTCGCGAGGTGAGTTGGGAGCTAGGCATACCATCTAGATAGGGTGTGGCCCCTTTGCGGCTCGAGGGGATAAGGGGGAAGAAGAGTACCCCTAGCTTTGGCTGGGAGGTACCAGTGTAGTCTCGATGGTCGACGAGCGGGAGCGGCATAAAGCGCATGGACGTCATTCGAGGCGGGCGATAAGGCAACGATACGCTCATTATTTTGTAAAGTAGAATGCATTAGTAACTTGTGCTTGATCTGTATGTTGATTGTAAATGGATGAATTATTCCTTGAGCTTTTGCCCATTCTATTATTTGCCTAAAATTGTTGTGGTTAGCATTCTGGTCTGAGTTTTACTATTCCTTGGTTGGATCTTTAAGTTTTGGCGTTACCCTTCACGTTGCATTTTCCCAGATGTGGTATATTCGCAATTAAAATTATTACGGTATAGTTTTACGATCATTGACCATCATTGATATAGTTATAATGCATTGTTGTTTTTACATGGATGCATTGTAATGGTGAATTCATGCGGTAATAAATATAAACAATTTACTTCTGTCATTTACATAGATAATGAGAAAAATTTACTGCGGTGATAAATATAAACTTTTACTTCTATCATTTACTTCAAACTCTTTCTGTAATGGATGTGATGGCGAATTCGTTCGACAAAGGCGAATTCATCAAAAATAGATAAGTACCTATTACTTCAGTCATTTACTTAGAAAAAAAAAATTAAAAAAAATCAAACTCCTTTTGTATGGATGTAACACCAATTTTGTTCTGCAATAGGTATAGACATATTACTTCTGATTATTTAAACTAGACAGGGGAACCTATTGAATTCATTCTATGATGGGGGGTAAGGTCGAATTTGTTCTGGCGAAACCTTCCTTGGGTGATTTTTTTCTTTTACCTGTGTCTTTTACTTGGGACGAATTTAGATTTATGTCTTCTCATGTCTAGATTCGTTGTTGGTACCTGGCAATGGGTGTTTTAGAAACCTGTTGCTCAACCTTAATTTTAGACTCTCACGCTCAGCCAATGCTAACCAAGGTAAACCGTGAGAGTTGTTCTGGGACAAATTTATATTTTACCCGTAGTTGACTGGAGAGTTAATGCTCAGGACGTGGCTCTGTGGGAAAATTCTTGTGGCAACGCATTTTTGTTTTTATCATTCCCAACCAACATAGAAAGGCCTCCTTTGATTTGAGTTGGATTTCCAGATAATTTAATTTTCTTGCTTCTAGAACAGTGATTGTTGTGAGAATCACCGAAGTAAAAAAAAAATATTTAGTGAAACGAATGGTCTGAGCCATAAACCCTGGGATGCTTGACTACTCAACATTATCATTTTAGGAGTCCCTATTACCAAGGTAAGCTTGCCGATCTCTAAATAGAGAGAGTTAGGTCATCTGACATTTCAGAAACCAGCCTTACTTTTCTCCAATGATTTTTGGGTAGTCTATTTCCCTTAACTCTTACCAAAATAGTCTCCCTAAATTACTCCTGATAGCCAGTAGTATTCGTAAGCCAAACGATTCTGTATTAATGCCCAAGACATTACCCTTACCTGGCAGCAATTGGTCTTAAACGCCTTTCTTTGCTAAATCATTAACGCCAGTATATTACTTTGGATAAATGCCAAGTTGTATTGTTATCTATGCAATATATATGATCATGAATTTCACTGGTTGCTACGCGCAACTACCTCATCATCATCATCATCACCATCAGGTTAATTATCATAATGATGATCATCATCGTCATATGCATTGACATTGGCCTTACTGCCATCTATATATATGTCATCATGACCATCATTTTCCATCTCAACATCGGACCCAACGTAATCTAGATCCATTTTATGAGGATCATCAAGATCTTATGGAAGATCCTTGTTCTACAAAAAAAGACATTTAGAATGAAAAATTATTATTTATTTCATGCAATAATTAATTTCTCTGTTATATATGTAATATTACAAGATATGAAATGAAACAATAATCATATTGCATCATATCAAAGTGCACATATGATAATAAAATTTCAAATAAGTTATAGATAAGATGTCATTCCAATGATGTACAACATGCAACAATTCCAATAAACGTTAGTAAAGATCATAAAAAAAATTGTTATACATTTTAACTTTCAACTATAAATTCTATTACATAACCATAAGTGCTAACCCTCTCCATTTTTTTCTATATATGATTATGTTTTCCTATAAAATAATTTCAGAGTTAACTGGTCTATATATCCTCTTCTCTTATATTTCACAAATGAATATTTTTCTAGGACATTTTGGCACTGTAATATGCTTCAAAGGTCCTTTGATAATTAACTAGTTTACAGGTAATTATGAAGATGCTCTCAATACTTATTCAACTAGAACACATTCAAATATCAATCATTCCAAAGAAAAAATTCAATACATCAAGCCCTAAAGGGATTAAAATTATGAGAGAAATGTAATAAAATGTTCCTTGCCTTGCCATGCCTTGAAATTCCATGTCCTGTCTTGCCTTTCCGTGACATGTCTTTCATTTCCATGCCAAGCCTTGCATTTCATTTCCTTTCCATGCATTTCCTTACCTTACCATGCTATTCCTTTCCTTTACATGCCTTTCCTCGCAATTCCATGCCATGTCATGCCTTGCCTTTGCATCCATCCTAAGAAACAAGACACTTCCAACTAGGGGCATGTTATCCACCATCAATGAAAAGGTATCTTATGATGACCAAGATGATGATTATGGACATAAGGATTATGTGGGTATTATGGAAGGATGTTTTGATGTTGTAAGCATACTTTTTGTTATTATCTTTTTATTTTCTTGTACAACAATCAACAATTACAAACAATCTCTCCATTTCAAAAAAAAACTGAGTGAAGAGAAGAAATAAATTCAACTTAAGGTGAGGGTGGAATAAGACTTAAGGTTTAAATGTTCAATCTTGTTGTTGGTAATGTTGTACCCCTGAATACTAGTGACCAGGTCCTTGCAAAATGGAATTCTTATTACTGGACATTCCCTGCCAATTGACAAATCTAGTATAATTTGGGAGAGCAACTATGTTGATAAAAATAAGAAAAAAACCCTTTATGTTGCCGGTATGTAAGGTGGAAAATGGCTATGTGACCATGATAGTAACTGGTGTGGGATTAAATATTGAGTGGAGTGTATTGATGGCTAGCATATCAAAGGATAATGGGGAAGAAACTCCCTTACAATTCTGCCTCAATGGTGTTGCAACTTTTATTGCTAAGGCTCTACTTACAGTTGGAGTTGTATTCTTTTCTAATATATTTATCATATTCTCTACTAGACATACATAAGACTCCAATGGAAAAACCCATATTTCAAGCAAGAAAGACTACGGTTAAAGATGTGATTATTGGAATTGTTATAATGTTTTCAATTGTGGTCACCATTGTTGTTGTTGTTGTTGTTGTTCCATAAGGACTTCCATTGGATGTCACCTTGACTTTATCTTATTCAATGAAGAAGATGATGGTTGACAAGGGTTTGGTATGATGATACCTTTAGATATTATCACCGTACTCTTCAATCTAAGATGTATAACTTTGCTCCTTAGCAAATAAACTTACTTGTTTGATGAAGCATAACCATATACCCTATCACGATAAGACGACAAGGAAAAATCTCACCTAGGGTATATTCATACTAATGTCGATTCCCAACACTCAACAATATGAAACAATATTAAGACTAGAGGACCTTGCTCTAATTCACCTGCATGATGGTGCTCTCTCTTATGGTGTCATTCTTCCATTAGTTTGGCTTCTTCATACATAATCTTTGAGGATATTGAAAATAAGCTTCATGGCATGTGAAGTAAGCAATTACAAGTCATGCACAATTTCCACGCTCAATTATGAGCTTTTTCCAACCCATTATGAGATCTTTCTAAGTGATTATGAATTTTTTTTTCTCAATTTTGAAACAATAATTATTTAATAACTATGAAATTGTGATGAAATAATTATGACGCTTTTGCTCAATTATATAATTTCAACCTCAAAACATCTCATAGAAACCTTGAAAAGCCTATGGTGGAATATACAAGTATGACAGATGCCCCTTAATATATGAGGTCAAACGAGGAAGTGATGGGAAACATAAATTACAAAAACACATGATGGCAAATGCCTTAAGTAGGATTTCTTCATATCAAGGAACTGGGAAGTACCTGTAAAAAAAAATCAACCAATCATATATAGATCACCCTCGAGGTAGTGTTGTCATACGTTTATGACACACCATCAACAGGAAGGGATGATAAGGTCCGGGGCTGTCTACTTAACCCAAGTTGTTTGGTATAATCTACCGTGATGAGTTTTATGGCTTCGTTAGCCAACTAATATCCTAAAACAATTTAAAATGTGTGAACTAACTAAATATACTACTCTAACAGTCAACACTTTAATTACAAATGCTTAACTAACAGTGTTTATATACAATGGTTATATACAGTTTACAAGGCTTGAGCAAAGCCTTGTGAAAATAATTTTTTTAAGATAATGGATCTAAAAAAGATTAAAAACAAACAAAATTATTCTAGTACTTTAAATGAACAATGAATGAACAAGATCATGAATGATATAAAGAAAATAGACAAAGCAGATTGACGTTTAAATGATGCAATCACTTTTCATTCACAAAACATCAAATTAAATAAATAATACATTAACTAACCTCTAGTTGATCAACAGTAATAAACTAAATTCATCTCTCTACATTTGTATGAACTCCCCTTCTCTTATGTCAAGTGAAAACCTATGATAGAAGCAAGCATAATACTTCCTGAATAAATTCAAGGAAGTGTTTCATATTCTAGAGAGAGTTTATGATGACACAAAGAAAAATAATTATATATCATGTGACCTTGAGATGTCCAATAACTTAAAATGAAAGAAATTCCAATTCTCAGGAATGGTGTTACCAACTATCTAGCATCAGATGTAAACTCAAAATAATTGAATAGATGATCAGTCACAAATATAAACTAAACCAAAATATAATCAATAGCATAAAAAAACATGTTGGCACAAGGGCAAGTCTAGGGTTCAACGCTTCAGCAGTGCACCAAAAAAAACCTAACTATCGGCCCTTTCGGCAACACCTGCGAAGCAGATGACGTCTCACCTAAGGTAGAGGCCGGGGTGGTTGCACGAATCAGATGTCTGCAAACTGGTTGGGACACATATCTATGATTACAATACCTTAACGGATAACTTAGCAATTAACATTCATTATCATTTAATCCTTATTTGCATCACATATTCAAACCCTAATTATATAACAGTGCAGTATTCAACCAAATCTAAATCATCCAACATTTAGCACATAGAAATAGATTAGATCTAGCATTCATTCACATTACTAACCACTAATATATTATATGAGATGCATATAAGATATATCATTACACTAAGAATACATCACATCAATAAAACAACAACTATAATGCACAAAGGAAACACAACGTAGGATATATGTGGTTCACCCCAGTGTGGGGTTATGTCCACCAACTCTTCTCTTCTTTACTGTCTTCTTTCAATCTTCTACAAGCACAGAGCCACAAGAAACCACTCCACATAGGATAGGATATCTACGCACACCTCACCATATCTTCCTTCCCCGAGCTAGGTTTGAGCACAAAGCCTTATTACAATCTGCACATAAGCTTCTTACAATCACTTGCACTTAACTATGCAAGTTCTAAACACATAGTAAGCACAAAGCATTTTCAACCACATAGGTCAAACTCTAGCACTTAGCATATTGACCTCATTACCCTTATCACCCCCTACTTACATCACCTAGATTTCTATTTATACATTACAAAATGGGCCTAAACATGGGTAAACCCATGGCCGACATCACATACCCGTTACATAAACCCTAAACCCAAAAATTCCCTAAGAAGGGGCTGAGATCCCGTGGACTCCACTTCACCTTACTCTCTGCCTTTGACTAGCCTATCAAAATCCCAAAATCGATCAAACATGACCAAGGTTATCCAAAACTTGGTTAAGAGCCAACAAGCCCCCAACACTCACCCATGACTCATTTCGAGTCACTCTGGTCTGGGTAAGTCTGCCTCAAATGCCTTGATCTTGGCTCAAGTTGTTTCGATCTATTGTGTCACCAAAGCCTCCTTATCGAAAAACTCCCGAGTGACCTTCTCGGTGACAAGTCCTTCCAATCACTATTCAACTGAGGTGACTACTTGTTCTAGCTGTGCACCTTGTCCTTCAATTTCCTCAAAAATTATGCAGGTTGCATCCTCAACTAGCTGGAGTCATTGGGTTTCTTCCATGACCTTACTCTGAATGGAATGGGCCTATTGCTGAACTGTGCATTGTTCCTGGGCTCTTTTCATCCTCTCAAACAATGATATTAGCTTCAACTGCGCTTGTATTGTTGTTGCTTGTTGTTTTTCCTCCTGGAGATGTGAATCTAGTGTCCTGAGCTCGACGTCCTCTACAAGGCACTTGTAGGTCTGTGCACTTTGACTACTGAGTTGTTTGCATTCCAAGGCTAATGCCTTGATTCTCTCAATTGCGCTCCTCGCAGTTTCTTCTCTTAGATATCACACTTCCTACAAAGTGCTTGACAATACTTGTAATTCGAGTTTGGCTATCCTCTGTTGGAGCTATTGAATGGCTTCGACAAGATTACCTACTTGTCTTTCTACTGGGTCTTATTCCATCTATTCTAAGCCTGTTATAGAGTCAAGTACTCTAATGACTACTTATTTAACTCCAATATGATCTACGAGTAGTTGTTTCTTCTCCTTCTAGATCTGCACTCTATCCTCTGCAAACTTGGGTTGGATGTCATCTATTTCCTATTGCACAAACCGACATTGTGCTCTGGCTTCCTTTTTTCTTGCTTTAAGGCCTCTGTGGCCTGCTCATTTTCTTCTTGAACAAAATGAAGGTGATCTTCGGTCACATCTGCTATTTGACAGAGTTGGGAAGGTTTGTATTCCAACTCTATTCCTTCGGATGACGGGGGCACGGTAGACACTGCACGACTAGAGTGGAGGACTTGCTATACCCCTTTCAGATCTGCTTCAATTATTTCATACATGGTCTCTTGTTTGGCTTCATTGTGCTATAAAATATCTTTTGAGGTATATAAGACAATGGTGATGATGAAATATATGTCATCCATCATGAGCACAAGCTGCATCTGTAGTTTAGTAGCTTTAGACTTATTCCATGATGTAGATTTCAGGGAGGAAACCTTTCTTTTCATGGAGGTATTAGCTTCGTCAATAGTGTCCCTAGGCAATGTTACTTCACCTTTTTTATGCTTGTCTTCTTCTCCTTTAGCTTCTTCTTGGTCTTCTTCTTTGTCTACTTCGTCATCACCTCCACCTCTGGGTGAGTCTGAAGCAGTCTCCTCTGATGTGATGTTCAGATTTTGTACCTCTTCCTTTTTCTTCCTTCTTCTACTATTGGGTGCATCATACTCTTCGTGAGTGACCAAAGGACTTCTGGTTAGGTCAGGGTCGGATAGTCCTGCCTAGTCGAATGGGATAAGGAGCTTTGTAGGCCACTCCTTAGTTATTTATTCCATGTCCTCCTCAGTGAGCTTGTAGTAAGATTGGAGTTTTTCTTTATGTCCATCTCCTCGCCCAGTGATATAACTAAAATGTCTATCTCCACAGAACTTCAAAAATGGTCTGAACCTGTGCAGGGTATTCAGTGTCATGTGATGGGAAGACTCAATAACCCTCTTCAACTACAGGTAATAGGTGTGGAACATCGCATTTGATTGCCATTGTTTATCCATGTCATTTGAATACTAGAGCGTGGTGAAATTCACAGGTAAGGGTTCTGATGGCTCAATCTCAAGGAAGGTCACACCTTTCGACATCTCTCAAGAAATGAAGGAAATGAGGATCAAAAACAAACTAAAATGGAACTTATAGACCTAATCCTAACCTTCACGTCAGTCTTTCTCTAACTGGTTGATGAGGAAGCTCGCCCAGTTCATTTGTATCCCTTCCATGCATTTTCCTGTGAGATTGATGACAAACCCCGTGACCTGTGTGGGTCTGTTATTCCTTACTATCTTACCAACAATCAACTATCAGGCTAGGTGAATTGTGCCATTCTGGATGGAGGATACCTTGTATCCCCTCTTCCCCTTTTCCACATCGACATAGGTGTCTTTGATTCTCTATGTCAGGGCACGATCTGCAGCCTTTCCTGGATAAAATTCTTGTGGTTCTGGTCCTTGCATGCTTAGTCTGGTGATCCTATGGATTAGTGTCGGATCAACAATGATATGCCTATCCAACCACATATAACCACCATGGAAGCACGACATCAGGATCTTAACGCATGCGTTAACCTCCTGATGTCTTTAGAAGTGTGATATCTTCATTATGTTTAGGATAGTGGACCTCGCAATGTTCATGGTCCCCGGATGGGGGATGATCTTTGACTTCTTCTCCTTTTTCTTGGTCAAATACTTGTATGGTGCGAGCATCCCATATATCTTGTGGTCTCCTAGTCTATAGTCACTGATATTCAACGTCAGAATCCTCTCCAACTGCGATCTGAATGCTCATATCCCCTTCGGGAGGTACACAGTCATGACTGTGTAGTTGAAGTCCCTCGGGACACTTTCACGACTCACCGCGCCAGCTAGAGGTGGGATGTAGATAGGTAGGATAGATAGGATGATCTTCGCATTCGCTAAGTCATCACAATGCTTCATTCATTTCTCTGTCGCATCTCGGGATGGTCTAGATCCATGATCTCTCAACGGGGATGCTTGCACTCCTCTCGTCAATGAGGCTTGGATGCCTGCATACATCACCTTCTTGGCCATGACGTCTATTAGGATCTCTTCGACAAATTTTTCTACCACGCTAATTTTGTCTGACATGCACACTCGAGATCTAGTATCTTAGGTTGGTGAACAACATTCAATATAACATAATAGATATTGAAGTATTCAATAATCACTGTGCGAAATAAACTAGTTCTCTGTGGGCTTAGATAGTCACAATTGGCAAAAGTGTTCTCAGTGCAATGCTCGATGGGATAAATAGACAACATCTTAACAAACTCTTCCAATGGGGAAGAACGCCTCAATCAATGCAATTCCATCCGTTATGGCATGTTCCCAACATTCCAATGGTGAACATTCTGGCAGTAACTATGTTTCTAGTCATTCTGTAGCATCATTCTAACGGTCGTGATGCCTCCAACGGTCATATTGATTCACCCATGGCGAAGTGACAGTCTTCATTGTTCTGTTATCCCGACGAAGTTCCATATCTGCAAACATTCTTTCTGTGAAGTCCTCTCTGGTACTTCTTTCAATTTCTCTATCTTTTCTTTCTTCTTGCTGAGATTTTTGGATTTCTTTCCTATAATCTAAGTCACTGGTTTCCTCTTTCCATTATTGTTCTTATCTCCTCTTGGCATAGTAACTTCGCACTGTGGAGGATCTTCCATAGGGTTCGAGGGTAATACTTCTTCTCTTTCTGGGGTAGGTGCTCTACTCTCTTGTATAGATAGGTGTTTAAAGTCTTCCTATGTTCTTTCAACTTTGACGTCCAGATCTCTGGTCCTTAGTAGCTTCAAATGGTCCTCTTGTTATTTCAGTAACTGTGCTATTATCCTAGCCATGAAATATCTTAGTTCTTTCTTTTTTCTATTCTAGATCCTCCTCTTCTTGTTTCCTTCGTATAAGATCTTTCTCAATCCAAGTTTTTCCTAGCAAAATAGCGAATGGAGCATTGTTCTCAACAAACTTAACGATCTCAAATTCTTCTTCTATTGAAATTCCATGAACACTCATAGGTATATGGGTAAGTCTTCCACATAGGGTTGTCATTTTTCCTCTAAATAATCCTATTCCTCCTAATGAAGGAACCATAGTGGGTTTTCCCAAAATTTCCCAAGTTATTTATGTCATGATATTCACCTGCATTTCCTCATCTAGGACACAGTCTATGTCAAAGTTTCCTATTCTTGTTTCTATGTGCTCCTTCTCTTTTAATATCTTTGATAAGTTGATATATCTTTGATCATTCATGGTTTCTTTCATCTGTAATAATACAGTCTCTGATTCTTTCTGGGTTCTATCATATCCTTAGTTTCTTGTCTTGTCTCATGTTTTTATTGTCCCATATTAATCTTTTCAACTTTAGCAATCATTCTAGGGAAATCCAAAACTTCATGTCCAGTAGCCTTACAAAAAAGGAAAATAGGACCTCTACCAGGTCATTCCTTAGCAAGATGTCCAGGTCTTATGGAACTATAACAAAGAGTTAACCCTCTCTTTATCTTGAACGATCCCCAACCTTCCCTGTACTATGCACTGGGATCATAGTAACTAACTTAGAAGATATTCTTTCTAGAATCTTGCATCCATTTGTTAGTCCAAACATTATTTCTATGCATAGGAATAACATATATTTCACTATTCTTATCATATCTATTCATATCAAATCTTCTTTCTTCTAGTTGTACCCTAGTTTTCAGACTAGGACCAAATATATTGAACATACCTAGATCGATTCTTTTGAAATAAAAAGTTTCAGTTATCTTACCTTTATCAGAACACAAAGCTTCAAGATCTTACCTCTTTTCTTCAGATCAGACTTCTCTTCTTAGCACTGAGCTTCACAATCCAATTAGAATACTGCGCACTAGGGAAATAGATCTATGCCCAGAGATTTATCTTTTCTTCAGTTCCCAACAATCATAGTTTCAGGTACCGACAATAGAACTATTTTTTGGTGCAGGGGTAGACCCAAGGTTCAATGCTTCAGCAATGCACCAAAAAAACCCTAACTACTGGCCCTTTCGGAAACACCTTCGAAGTAGATGAAGTCTCACCCGAGGTAGAGGCAGGGGTGGTTGCAGGACTCAGATGTCTTCAACCTAGATGGGACACAGATCTATGATTACAATACCTTAACATAACACTTATCAATTAACATTCATTATCATTTAATCCTTATTTACATCACATATCCAAACCCTAATTATAGAACAACACAGTATTCAACCAGATCTAATACATCTAGCACTTAGGACATAGAAATAGAATAGATCTAGCATTCATTCACATAGAAATAGAACATATCTAGCATTCATTCACATTAATGAGCACTAAGCTATTATATCAGATGCATCTAATAGATATCACTGCACTAAGAATACATCACATCAATAACATAATAACTATAATGCACAAAGAAACCACAACACAGGATATACGTGGTTCACCCTAGTGTCAGGTTACATCCACCAACTCTTCTCTTCTTTATTGTCTTTCAATATTCTACAAGCAAAGAGGCATAGGAACCCACTCCACATAGGACATGAGATCTGTGCACACCTCTTCATATCCTCCTTTTCTGAGTTAGGTTTAAGCACAAAGCCTTCTTACAATCTACATAAAATCTTCTTACAACCACTTGCACTTAGCTCTGCAAGCTCTCAACACATAGTAAGCACAAAGACTTTTCAACCACATAGATCAAACTCAAGCAGTTAGCATCTTGGCCTCATTACCCTTAGCAACCCCTACTTACATCGCCTATATTTCTATTTATACATTACAAAATGGGCCTAAACATGGGTAAACCCATGGGGCAACATATCATACCCGTTACATAAACCCTAAACCCAAAAATTCCCTAAGAAAGGGTTGATATCCCTCAATCTCTGCTTTTCCTTGCACTCTGCCTTCGACCAACTCGACGAAGTCCCAAAATCGATCAAACATGAACAAGGTTATCCAAAACTTGGTCAAGGGCCAACAAAGCATGATATAAAATATTATGTGCAGAACTCACTAAAGCTAATTCAACACAGATAACATTTCACATCAAGAAATTACATGAGATGACAATGAAAAAACATTGCAAAGTCTACATGGGACGAAAGCCAAAGAGTAAGCTACTTTTTCATATAGTTTCAACAAAATATGGTCATCATATGGTCCAGGAAGAATTTTTGGGATAATAAACTCTTAAAGATTGAAAAAAATAATACATAAATGATAGCAATTAACCATGTATTGATAAAATAGACTAAATCTAATTTAATTCAATGCATAATCAATTACTCAAAGGATATGGAGATATTATAATGAAAATAAAACCATTTTACTCACAGGATAAAAACCATTAAGCAATATAGAATTTCATATTCTTATTCGAAAATACTTGTCCATTCAAATTCCAACCATCCGTTACTCCATTTGAAAAGAAACAAGTTACAAAATAAATAATATACGAAAAAGAAAGGATCAAAATCCTCCTCTGAATTTCTTGGATCCCTTGGCTCTAAACTTTATCATATATTTATGCAATGAATGAACAGTCTGGGCGTCACTGATAATTTATGCCACCTGAAATTTGCCTCGTAGAAAGACAACGATATCTCTGAAATCGTGCATTTGTCTAGGAAAATGCTCCCGAGTAAGCTAAATGGGTCCATTTTGGAGATGGGTTGACAACTGTCTCTTCAGATTCCTCACGGTTTGGCTTAAATCAGTCCCACAAAATCATCTGTCTATTCTTTAACGCATTTCCAAATCTTATTTGTTGTTGCTCATAAATTATTTGCAACAATCCAATATTTTTTTTGGATCAATTATATTGAACGTATTTAGATAATAAAATCAAGCCATGACCAGATCTGTACCAAATAAATGATAATAGAAACCTGTGAAACAAAAAGAAACCAAATTAATAACCTAAAAATTGTGAATAAAACAAAATCTAGAACAATAAAATTAAAATGAATTTAAACTAACTATAAGTTCTAAACAAATATTGTTTATATTTTCATTTCAAATATGATATCAAAATTCTAAAATCTTCAAGTTGATGGATAAGTTGAGAAAAAACATTAATTTTGGGTTTTCACAAAATCAAACAAATGATAGATAATTCTTTTTTTTTTTGAAATGAGATGCAAACTGACAAAAGAATTTAAGTAATTAAACCTACCAAATGATTTTGTGAAAATGATTGCTAATGAGAAAAAGACGAAAACATAATCAAAATTTAAACGAAAGTAAATAAATGATAAAAATTAATGTTTTAGTTTAAATTAAGGTTTCTATGTTCATCTCTCCCTCAATCAAATTTGATCAAACGTGCACAAATGTCATAGAAAAAAAGTGTCGCAATAAATTTTATTCTTGTAAAATCATTGTTATTAATCCATGTATTCAACAAAGCCATTATCATAGTAGATAAATTCAATAAGTAAGAGGTGATAACAAACTCCCAAATTCTGAAGCTCGTCCATCAACATAAAAAATCTGTAGAAAGAAAAACAAAATGGCATTTGAATTTCATGAAATTCAAACCAAACAAAAGAAAAGAATATAAACTCAAACCAACATCAAAACAAATAAAACTAATACCAATCCAATCAAGTCAAAGGGAAAAAAAATGAAGAATCCAAGTAAAATTTTGAGGGACCCCATATTTTGATTAAAATAAAGAAGGGGGTTGTTAGGGACCCACTGGGCGAAGTAGTTATCTCTGATCTCATAAGATTTCATCTCAGGAAGAAAATAATAAGACTTGAAAAATGATTTAAGCTCCCTGAAATAAATTCACTTTGAGACCATATAGTATTAGGATAGATGAATGTCATAATTAGACAATAGAATTTTCTTTGCAGGGGATTATAACCTGAAAGAATGTCTTAATCAAAGAGTCACAATGTTTATAAAAGGAATTCAATACCATTGACAGACCCACTGGTGCCAGCAGGTGTCCATAGCCTCAGTAGGGATTTCATTTAACCCACTCAAATGATTTAATCACATCCAATAGTTTTATCCACATGTTGTATACTTTCATAAAAGTTAATTTAAAAGAATATACTTGCTACCTCTCAACCCGATAATGCTTCGTTGCCAGCAGGACTATTCAATACCTTGACGAAGTTGTCTTGGTATCATGTGTGTATTTACCCACTGTTAGCAAGCCTGTTCAATACCCTGACGTGTTTACACACACTTCCCACACTTAAGTGCTTCCAACCTTCTTGTGCCACTTTTAAATAATAATAAAATTATAGATTTATTGATGACAAAGAGAGAAGGGTGATACTGGAGGTTAATTGCCATACAGGTGAACAATTGATCATTTTTTTTTTTTTTCTTTCAAAAATTGAAGTTTTATCATGGTTTAGAGATTTTAGATTTCGGTTAAGAAATCATCTAGAGAATGGGAAAGCACTTAAAAGTAATTCCTTCATAATATGGACGGCATAAAAAGTTTAAAGATCATCGTAATTCTCAAATATTCAAACCACATCTCTGGTGTAATACTCTGACAAATAAAATTTGAGGATAAAACGAAAGTGACAATTGACTTAAAAATCAATTGGCTGAGCTATATCTTAATATCAGGACATCTTTGAATTATTTCAAATTTGCTTGAAAAACACGAGTCGTAAAATGAATTCTTCCTTGGACAATCTCTCTTTGGTTAGAAATATATTGATTCAAAAACATAAACAAGACGAAAACTCATTCAAAGCAATCAAAGAAAACAAAAAACACACAACAAACCAAATCAAATTTTATTAATGATATTCAAAATCATAAGTACATAAGAAAAACAAAATCAAAAGAACAAAAACAAGATTCAAAATAATAATAATAATTTCACCAGAAACAAAACCAGGCCAACCTCTCATAGAGAATGAGGATCAAGAAGGAATAACTACAAATTTCATAGTTTTTCTTATAAGGATGTTCTTTTCTTAAGATAGTGATGCATGATACATCATTTTGACCAAGATTATTATTAAAAGTCACAGAAAAATCCTTAACCACGATGAGTGCAATTACATGCAGTGGTACGCTATGTTTGTTAGGCTAAAACTAATGTGAATTAAAGATCAAATCCCTAATCTATTTATTAATGCTTCATAATATCTAAAATCATTGTATGATGCTGCCAAGTTTTGAAAAAGAAACATTTAATCAAGAGAACTGCGAAAAGGAAAAAGAAAGTTATTGAAAGAAAACTTCCTTGACAACATTCAAACGATGGTTCTCTTTTCATAGCCACGTGCCTTCATAACTGCATTATTCAAAGGAAAGAAAAAAATGAAGAGGCAAGAAAAACCCAAAAGGAATATATTCCTACACCTACTCTAACTTCTACATAGATCAAAATGTTAAGTAAAATCGTATTTCCAGTGCATCCACAAGAGCATCTTCAATCCATTCTTTTGAAAATTCTTGATGTATGAATCCTTCAACCATTCTGCAATCTTTTCTTGATATGGGTCATAATGGCATGGAATAATGAAAGTAAGTTTGGAAAACTTGTCAATATTATGGGGACCTAACATAACCATCATCCAAGGCTGAAGTGCCCCATCCTCTTGACAATTCTCCAAGTGTTCATGAAATTTTTCACATGGAGCATCTAAAAAAATCATGTCATGCTTACTTCCTAGATATTTAGGTAGAAACAAAGCAAGCAAAACTTTATGTTTATTATGAATATTTTTTAGATATGAATCTTCAAGCCATTCTAAGATCCTGTCATAAAAATTAGGATGCAAACTATGACTTTGATGAACTAGATCTGTCAATGTGGAACAGATCCCAAGATCATTTATCATATCAATTAGATTACTGGTTTGAACACTTCCTTTGATGAGATGGATCATTTCAAAATGTGAAGCATAATCATTAAAATTCAAACTAATCAAAGAATGAATATGCAATGTAGAATATTTGATCTCCATGAAAATGAGTGCATTGTCTTTTTCAAAAATAAATCGTGTAAAATCATCTTGCAACATGTTTTTTTTCTATGCGAGTGATCAAAGTGAAAGAGGGTCAAATCCGACTTCATAAATGTTATGTTGGAAATTAATTTCACCAAATTTTGGCATATCTAAAAGATCTGATTGTGATGGAAAAGAGTAAGATACCGTGGGTAAAGTATCATGTCCACCAAAATCTAATAAGAGATCAGGATATAAAGAGTAAAAGGAATTAAAAATGAGAACATGAAAAGAAATTCTCGAGCTATGATATTTAACAATGGTATTCTCAAGACATTCCTCTTCACTTTCCTTAAAACTTTCACTCTTTCTTTGTGAGAAATACTTAAACATAATATGATCGTCTAAATTTGCCTCATGTATGATAGAAAATTCAAAACTTTCATGAAAAACATCTAATATTTCCTGTGGATAAGGTATGATTTGTGGATGAAGGTTTAAGGTTTCTTCTTCAAATTGGAGATTTACATCTCTAGTCAGTTTCATAGGAGTATTAGAATACTTAAGATTATTTTCATCATGTAAGTGTTCTTCAATAACTGAATTTAAGTATTGATTAGAGCAAGAGTTAGAAGAATATGGACATTCACCTTGACCCAACATCAAATCTTCTTCCATGATGGTCGAGGAATGAATATACAATGATTCAGAGGAAAAACCAATTTGATTGTGTGTAAGAACCTTTTCAATAGATTCTACCTCCTTTGCTTGTTCAAAATTTTCGGATGGATTCCTCGCATCCTACAAACAAAATTCTTCTCATAATTGAGTGATAGGATTTGTTACTGATTCATTGCTCACAATTGAAAATGGTTGGATGAAAAGGGCACAAACATCAGAGAGGATATTTGGTACAAATGACATGTCATCAAATTGAAACTTAGAGTGAGCATGATGGATTCTTGTTAAAAATACCTTTGGATATGAATTGTCATTGATTAGTAAAGCCTGAAAATATTCACATAATTGATTGTAATCATAGATTTCAAAATCATCTAAAAATTCCTCTACAAATTGAAACCAATCAATAATGTGATATGATGGAAAAGACTCAAACCAATGTTTAATCCGACCCCTAAAAGTAATGGCGAACAATCTGCATAAAACCTTTAAATCAGAAATATCATGCTTGATGCATTTACACCAAAACTTATTAATATGGTCTTTTGCAGATACATCCCCGCCAGCATCAAAGGTGAGTTTGGACAAGCGAGAGACTATCTCGTTGGCAATATCAGGTAATGAGAAGTGGAAATCATGTTTCAACACAGTGATTCAGGGATCCATGGGAAATTCAATACATTCAAAACAAAGACTCCTACAAGGCCATCTTGTAAGTCTGGCCTTCCTTCTAATGCATTTCATGATGACACAGAAGAATAATTTATAAATATGGAATTATGACAGGCTAAGGGGTAAAACATTTAATCATTAAATTTACCTCGACCCTCCTTCTAGTGCCATTTCATGATGAGCGTTTATGACACACTGCCAACAGGAAGGGAAGATCTGGTGTAGGTTTGTCTACTTAACCCAAGTCTTTTGGTATAATCTACCCTTACGGGTTTTATGGCTCCGTTAGCCAACTGAGATCCTAAAACAATTTAAAATATCTGAACTAACTAAAGATACTACTCTAGCAGTCAACACTTTAACTACAAATGCTTAACTAACAATGTTTATATACAATGGTTACATACAATTTACAAGGTTTGAGCAAGGCCTTGTGAAAATAATTGTTTTAAGATAATGTATCTAAAAAAGATTAAAAATAAACAAAATCATTCTAGTACTCTAAATGAACAATGAATGAACACGATTTTGAATGATATAACAAAAATAGACAAATCAGACTGACATTTAAATGATGCAATCACTCTTCATTCACACATCAACAAATTAAATAAATAATACACTAACTAACCTCTAGTTGATCAGCAATAATAAACTAAATTCATATCTCTGCATTTGTATGAACTCCCCTTGTCCCATGTTAAGTTAAAACCTATGATATAATCAAGCATAATACTTCTTGAAGAAATTCAAGGAAGTGTTTCATATTCTGGAGCGTGTTTATGACGACACAAAGACACATAATTATATATCATGTGACCTTGAAATATCCAATAACTGAAAATGAAAGAAATTTCAATTCTTAGTAATGGTGTTACCAACTATCTAGCATCAGATGTAAACTCAAAATACTTCAATAAATGATTAGTCAAAGATATAAACTAAACCAAAAGATAATGAACAACATAAAGAAAAGTATGATATAAAATGTTATGTGTAGAATTGACTAAAGCTAATTCGACATAGATAACAATTCACATCAAGAAATTACATGAGAAGACAATGAAAAAACACTACATAGTCTACACAGGATGAAATCCAAAGAGTAAATTGTTTTCTCATATAGTTTCAACAAAATATGTTCATCATATGGTCCAAGAAGAATTTTTGGGATAATAGACTATTAAAGATTGAAAAAATTAATACATAAATGATAGCAATTAACCATGTATTGATAAAATAGACAAAATCTAATTTAAATCAATGTATAATCAATTACTCAAAGAATATGAAGATATTATAATGAAAATAAAACCATTTTACTCACATGACAAAAACCATTAAGCAATCTGAAATTTCATATTCTTCTTCAAAAATACTTGTCCATTCTCCCAAAATTCCAACCATTTGTTACTCCATTAGAAAAGAAAAAAGTTACAAAATAAATAATATACAAAAAAGAAAGGATCAAAATCCTCCTCTAAATTTCTTGGATCCCTGGGCGTTGAACTTTCTCATATATTTATGCAATGGATGAACAGTTTGGGCATCACTAATAATTTCCGCCACCTAAAATTTGCCTCGTAAAGAGACAACAATATCTCTCAAATCGTCCATTTGTTTGGGACAAAGCTCACAAGTAAGATAAATGGTTCCATTATGGAGATGTGTTTTCAACCTCTTTTTTCGATTCCTCACGGTTTGGTTGCAATGAGTCTCACAAAATCTTTTGTTTGTTCTTGAATGCATTTCCGAATCTTATTTTTTGTTGCTCATAAATTATTTGCATCAATCCAATATTATTTTTGGAACAATTATCTTGAACATATTTAGATAATAAAATCAAGCCATGATCAGATCTGTACTAAATAAATGATAATAGAAACCTCTGAAACGAAAAGAAACCAAATTAATAACATAAAAATTGTGAATAAAACAAAATCTAGAACAAAAAAGTTAAAATCAATTTAAACTAACTATAAGTTGTAAACAAATATTGTTTATATTTTCCTTTCAAATATGATCTTAAAATTCTAGAAGCTTCAAGTTGATGGAGAGGAGAAAAAATATTAATTTTGGGTTTTCACAAAATCAAACAAATGATAGATAATTCTTTTTTTTATTTTTTATTTTTATTTTGAAATGAGATGCAAAGTGACAAAAGAATTTAATTAGTTAAACCTACCAAATGATTTTTTGAAAATGATTGCTAATGAGAAAAATACAAAAACATAATCATAATTTAAACGAAAGTAAACAGTTGATAAAAATTATTGTTTTAGCTTAAATTAAGGTTTCTATGTTCGTCTCTCCCTCATTCAAATTTGATCAAACATGCACAAATGTCATAGAAAAGATGTGTTGCAATAAACTTTCTTCTTGTAAAATCATTGTTATTAATCCATGTCATCAACCAAACCATTCTCGTAGCAGATAAATTCAATAAGGAAGAGGTAATAACAAACTCCCAAACTATGAAGCTCGTCCATCAACATCAAAAAACTATAGAAAGAAAAACGAAATGGCATTTGAATTTCATGAAATTCAAACCAAACAAAAGAAAAGAATATAAACTCAAACCAACCTCAAAACAAAGAAAACCAATAACAATCCAATCAAGTCAAAGTGAAAAAAAATGAAGAATCCAAGTAAAATTTCAAGAGACCCTAGATTTTGATTAAAATAAAGAAGGGGGTTGTTGGGGCCCAACAAATGGCGACTCACTGGGTGAAGCAGTTATGTCTGATATGGTAAGATTTCATCTTAGAAAGAAAATAATAAGACTTGAAAAAAGATTTAAGATCCCTTAAATAAATTCACTTTGAGACCATATAGTATTAGGATAAGTTGAATGTTATAACTAAACAATAGAATTTTCTTTGCAATGGATTATAACCTAAAAGAATATATTAATCAAAGAGTCACGATGTTTATAAAATGAATTCAATACCATTGATAGACCCACTGCTGCTAGTAGTTGTCCATAGCCTTGGCAGGGATGTCATTTAACCCACTCAAATGTTTTAATCACATCCAATAGTTGTATCCACATGATGTATACTTCCATAAAAGTTAATTTAAAACAATATACTTGCTACCTCTTTCTAATTCATGTTATAATTTACGATATTATGAAGCAGGCCTGTTTAGTAACCCGACAAAGTTGTCTTGGTATCATGTGTGAATTTACCTGCTGCTAGCAAGCCTATTCAATACCCCAATGGGTTTACACACACTTCCCACACTTAAGTGCTTCCAATCCTCTTATGCCACATTTAAATAATAATACAATTATATATTTATTGTTGACAAAGAGAGTGGGGTGATATTGGAGGTTAATTGTTATATAGGTCAACAATTGCTCATTTTTTTAAATTTTCTTTCAAAACTGGAAGTTTTATCATGGTTTAGAGATTTTAGATTTCAGTTAAGAAATCATATAGAGAATGTGGAAGCACTTAAAAGTGATTCCTTAAGAATATGGATGGCATAAAAAGTTTAAATATCATTGTAATTCTCAAAGGTTTAAACTACATCTCTCGTGTAATACTCTGGCAAAGAAAATTTTAGGAAAAAACGAAAGTGACAATTGACTTAAAAATCAATTGTCTGAGCTATATCTTAATATCAGGACCTCTTTGAACTATTTCAAATTTTCTTAAAAACCATAAGTCTTAAAATGAATTCTTCCTTAGACAATCGCTCTTTGATCAGAAATATATTGATTCAAAAAGATAGATAAGAAGAAAACTCATTCAAAGAAATCAAAGAAAAAAAAAACACACAACAAACCAAATCAAATTTTATTAATGGGATTCAAAATTAGAAGTACATAAAAAAAAAAAAATCAAACAGCAAAAGAAAACTTCAAAAAAAAAATAATAATTTGACCAAAAACAAAACCAGGGAAACCTCTCATAGAGAATGAGGATAAAAAATGAAGAACTACATATTTCATAGTTTTTCATATAGGTGGGTTCTTTTCTTAAGATAGTGATGCATGATACATCATTTTGACCAAGCTTATTATTAAAAGTCACAAAAAAATCCTTAACCAGGATGAATGCAATTACGTGCATTGGTAAGCTATGTTTGTTAGGGTAAAACTAATGTGAATTAAATATCAAATCCCTAATATCTTTATTAATGCTTCATAATATCGTAAATGATTGCATGATGCTGCCAAGTTTCGAAAAAGAAACATTTAGTTAAGACAGTTGCGAAAAAGGAAAAAGAAAGGAATTGAAAGAAAACTTCCCTGACAACATTCAGATGATGGTTCTCATTTCATAGCCATGTTCCTTCATAACTTCATTATTCAAAGGAAAGAAAAAAAATGAAAAGGCAATAAAAAACCAAAAGGAATCTATTCCTACACCTACTCTAACTTCTACATAGATCAAAATGCTAAGTAAAATCGTATTTTCAGTGCATCCACAAGAGCATATTCAATCCATTCTTTTGAAAATTCTTGATGTATGAATCCTCTAGCCATTCTGCAATCTTATCGTGATATGGATCATAATGGCATGGAAGACTCTAAGTAAGTTTGTAAAACTTGTCAATATTATGGGGACCTGACATAACCATCATCCAAGGCAGAGGTGTCCCATCCTCCTGACAATTCTCCAACTGCTCATCATGTCATGCTTACTTCTTATATATTTAGGTAAAAACAAGGCAAGCACAACTTTATCTTTATTATGAATATTTTTTAGATACGAATCTTCAAGCCATTATAAGATCCCATCATAAAAATCTAGATGAAAACTATGACTTCGATGAACTAGATCTGTCAATGAGGAATACATCCCAAGAGGATTTATGAAATCAATTAGATTACTAGTTTGAACACTTCCTTTGATGATATGGATCATTTCAAAACGTGAAGCATAATCACTAAAATTCGAACTAATCAAATAATGAATATGCAATGTAGAATATTTGATCTCCATGAGAATGAGTGCATTGTGTTTTTCAAAAATGAATCATGTAAAATCATCTTGAAACATGTATTTTTTCTATGCGAGTGATGAAAGTGAAGGAGCGTCAAATCCAACTTTATAAATGTTATGTTCGAAATTAATTTCACCAAATTTTGGCATATCAAAAAGATCTAATTGTGATGGCAAAGAGTAAGATAGTGTGGGTAAAGTATCATGTCCACCAAAATCGAAGAAGAGATTGGGATATAAAGAGTAAAAGGAATCAGAAATGAGCACATGAAAAGAATTTCTAGATCTATGATATTTAACAATTGTATTCTCAAGACATTCCTATTCACTTTCCTTAAAACTTTCACTCTATTTTGGTGATAAATACTTCAACATAATATGATCGTCTAAATTTGCCTCATGTATGATAGACAATTCAAAACTTTCATGACAAGCATCTAATCTTCACTGTGGATAAGGTATGATTTGTGGATGAATTTTTAAGGTTTCTTCTTCAAATTGTAGATTTACATCACTAATCAGTTTCATAGGAGTATTAGAATACTTAAGATCATTTTCATCACCTAAGTGTTCTTCAATAATTGAATTTAAGTACTGGTTAGAGAAAGAGTTAGAAGAATATGGACATTCACCTTGACCCAACATCAAATCTTCTTCCATGATGGTCGAGGACTGAATATACAATGATTTAGAGGAGAAACCAATTTTATTTTGAGTAAGAACATTTTCAACAGATTTTACCTCCCTTGCTTGTTCAAAATTTTTGGATGGATTCCTCTCATCCTACAAACAAAATTCTTCTCGGAATTGAGTGATAGGATTTGTAATTGATTCATCATTTGCAATTGAAAATGGTTGGATGAAAAGGGCACAAACAACATAGAGGAGATTTAGTACAAATGACATGTCATCAAGTTGAAACTTATTGAGAACATGATGGATATTTTTTAAAAGTACCTCTAGAGATGAATTGTCATTGATTAGTAAAGCCTAAAATTATTCACATAATTGATTGTAATCATAGATTTCAAAAGCATCTAAAAATTCCTCTACAAATTGAAACCAATCAATAATGTGATATGTTGGAAAAGTCTCAAACCAGTGTTTAATCTGACCCCTAAAAGTAAAAGCGAACAATCTGCATAAAACCTTTAAATTAGAAATATCATGCTTGATGCATTTACACAAAAACTTGTTAATATGGTCTTTTGCAGATACACCCCGCTCACCATCAAAGGTGAGTTTGGACATGTGAGAGACTGTCTTGTTGGGAATATCAGGTAATGATAAGTGGGAAGCATGTTCCAACACAGTGATTTGGGGATCCATGGGGAATTAAATACATTCAAAACAAAGACTCCTGCAAGGCCAGCTTGTCAGTCTAGCCTGCCTTCTAGAGCATTTCAAGATGACATAGAAGAAGAATTTATAAATATGGAATTATGACAAGCTGAAGGGTAAAATATTTAATCATTACATTTACCTCAGCCCTCCTTCTAGTTCCATTTGTTGATGGGTGTTTATGACACAACGTCAATGGGAAGGGAAGATCTTGTCTAAGGTTATCTACTTAACCCAAGCTGTTTGGTATAATCTACCTTGACGGGTTTTATGGCTTCGTTAGCCAACTAAGATCCTAAAACAATTTAAAATATGTGAACTAACTAAGTATACTACTCTAACAGTCAACACTTTAATTACAAATTCTTAACTAATGGTGTTTATATACAATGGTTATATACAATTTATAAGGTTTGAGCAAAGCCTTATGAAAATAATTGTTTTAAGATAATGAATCTAAAAAAGATTAAAAACAAACAAAATTATTCTAGTACTCTAAATAAACAATGAATGAACAAGATTGTGAATGATATAACAAAAATAGACAAAGAAAATTGATGCTTAAATGATGCAACCACTCTTCATTCACAAATCAACAAATTAAATAAATAATACACTAACTAACCTCTAAATGATCAGTAGTAATAAAATAAATTCATCTCTCTGTTATTCGACAACACAAGTATTTCAAAAGAGGACGAACACCTTTAGTAACCACTCACATAATGAGATCAAAGATCAACACACCGAGGTTTTCACGTGGTAAAACCCCTACGGAGAAACATCCATGGCCCCAGGCAATGCGACCACTTGGAGCAGTTTATTAATGCAAAAGAAAAAGATTACAGAGAGATTTTACAAAGGATTTGTTCACAATCGATCATTGAAAAATGACCCTCCATTCTCTTTAAATAGATATTATGGACCAATTGGGTGTTAAGACATGGATCAATGGTCGTTAAGATCGAGGAGAGTATGAACGGTCGGATCACTCTATGTCGGGAATATATCGTGACCGTTGGATTTCCTAACTACAAATGAAAACTAATTCATACTAAAGAAACAAACTAGGAAACACATTTTTACGTAACAACACATTAGACCAAGTATATCTTAAATAACTCCTAAGTGTCTAAATATCCTACAATCCCCCCTTACGAACAACTTGGGATAAGATTGAAGGATTTACAATAGTGACACAATATGAGAAGTAAGGAGGCATTAGAGCCTATCCCCCCTTAATGACAAATTCCTGAACTCCTAACATAGATCGAAGTGTGGAAAACTTTGCTTCTGTAAGAGGCTTTGTGAAAATGTTCGCAACTTGATCTTCTATAGGAAAAAAGAGAACATTAAGAACTTGATCATGAATGAGCTTTCTGATGAAGTGCATGTGTATCTTGATGTGTTTTCTACATTGATTTTGAATTAGTTCTTTGGCAATCTTGATGGCACTCTGATTGTCACACCAAAGGTTGTTCAGATGTTGCTACTGAAATCCAAACTATGAAAGGATTTTTCGATGCCACAAGGATTCCTGACTTGCATTTAATGTTGCTCAGTACTCTACTTCTGCTGAAGAAAGTGAAATAGCCTATTGTTTATTACAGGCCCAAGTGACAGGTCATGAACCAAAGTTGAAAACATAACCTGCAGTAGACTTACAATCATCAAGGTCGTCAACCCAATCTGAATCAGTGAGACCAACCAATAATGGAGTCCCCCCTAAACTATAATTTATCCCGAACTGAACTATACCATAGACATAGCGAAGTATCCTTTTAGTTTCTTTCAAATGGCTATCATAGGGTGTTTTCATATACCAGGCAACAAGACCAACATCAAAGGAAATATCAAGACAAGTATGAGTCAAGTATAAGAGGCTACAAACTAACTGACAGTACAGGGTGGCATCAACTTTGGGAGAAGTACAAGTGGCAGTAATCTTGACTCCAGACTAGAAGGAAGAAGGGGCTGGTTTACAATCGTCCATGTGAAAGCAATGAAGAAGGCCACAAGCATACTTAGACTGGGAAAGAAAAATTCTTGCATTGGTTTGCAAAACTTGGAGGAAAACACAGGTATTCCAACAGAGGACAAACACCTTCAGTAACCACTCACATAACCAGATCAAATATCAACACACCCATGTTTTCACATGGTAAAAACACTACAGGGAAACATCCATGGCCCCAGCCAATGCGGCCACTTGGAGGCCAAGGAAATAGTGCAAAAATCCTAAGTCTATCATTTCAAAGTTCTTCTTAAGCCTGGTTTTCACATGGTTTAAAATTTTTGGGTCACTACTACTAAGGATAAGGTCATCAACATAAAGGACAAGGATTATGAGATGGCTTCCTACTTTCTTGGTATAGACATTAGGATCAGAATGACATCTAGAGAATCCAATGGCAATAAGAAATTTGTCCATTTTGGCATACCAAGATCAGGGAGCTTGCTTGAGACCATAAAGAGATTTCTTAAGGAAAAAAACAAGGCTAGACTCATTCTGTACATAGCCAGGAGGTTGTTCCATGTAGATTTATTCTTTTAGATATCTATGCAAGAAGGAGGATTTAACATCCATCTGATGGACCTCTCATTTATGTGAGGCAGTAAGGGCAAGAACAAGGAATATGGAATTCATTTTGGCTACAAGGGAAAAGGTTTCATTATAGTCAATTCCTTCAACTTGGGAATATTCTTTGGCAACTAACCGAGCCTTGTGTCTTTCAACACTTCCATCTGAAGCATACTTAGTTCTATATACCCATTTAGATCTGACAAGTTTTATTCCTTTTGGAAGAGGTACAAGATCCCAAGTATCATTTTCCATTAAAGAACGATACTCTTTATTCATTGTTGTATCCCAATCAGGATGACCTGAAGCTTCTGCAAATGTCTCTGGATCATTAGATTATGATACTTGAGCCAAAAGAGAAGAGGCTCGTTGAAACTATGAATGTGTTTGACGTTGATCTGAAGGATCACCAACAAGATCACCAGCTGATTCTTGTGTTGAATGGACCCATATAAGAAGCAGTGGAGTTGGTGATGGTTCAGGTTCAGGTTCAAAGGACTCATCTGGAGGACGGTGAGAAAGAGGAGGTGTATTTTAATCCTCATTGTCATCATCTGAAGAAGAAACCAGATCAGAAGAAGGCACAAATGTCGAAGATGGCTCGGAGGTCGAAGAAGGCACAACTGCCAAATTAGGCTCGCAAGCCAAAGAAGGCACAAATGTCGAATTAGGCTCACAGGACAATAGATTTTCATCAAATTTAACATCTCTTCTAATAATAATTTCATTACAATGTGATTGAAGAAGTATGTAACCTTTAACATCTTCAGAATAACCAACAAATATACACTTCTCACTTTTAGGCTGCAATGCTTTCCTTTTCTCATCAGGAACTTGAGCCCATTATATACTACCAAATACACGAAAGTGACTTA
Source organism: Picea engelmannii (assembly GCA_009831015.1). Taxonomy (NCBI): domain Eukaryota; kingdom Viridiplantae; phylum Streptophyta; class Pinopsida; order Pinales; family Pinaceae; genus Picea; species Picea engelmannii. The sequence continues at coordinate 34,246 of ML827239.1, read as the reverse complement.
CATCTGGTTTAATTTTAGTCCAACCTTCTTCGGGTGTTATATTTTTAAGATATTTTGTGGGAGTGTGATTTACTATGTAATTTTCACAGTCGATGGCTTTCTCCCAATACTTTAGACTCAATCCCTTAGATTGGATGATAGAATTAGCCATTTCTTTTAATGTGTAGTTCTTTCTCTCATCAACACCATTTTGTTGTGGTGTATATGGAACAATGTGTTGCATTTGGATTCCCTATGTAGTGCAATAACTTGTAAAATTATTGTTCACATATTCGCCTCCATTATCTATTCTTAACCTAGATTGCTTTTTTATAAGGGCCTTGTAGGCCAAAAACTTGTCAAAAACTTCGCTCTTAAGTTTTAAGAAGTAAACCCAAATACATCTGGAAAAGTCATCAATGAAAGTTAAGAAATACTTGCACCCAGAAAAACAAGGAGAAGAAATTGGACCACACAAATCACTGTGAACAAGCTGCAAAGGACTCGAGGCATGCCAAGAGGCACATTTGTCAAAAATGTCCCAATGATGTATTTCGAGAACACAACCGGCACAAACACCATCTTTGCATGAAACAAGAGGAAGACCAGTCACCATCTGTTGATTACATAGTTGCTACAAATAGTGATAGTTTAGATGACCAAACCGCTCATGCCATAGTCTGCTCAAGTCATCGCTATGAGCAACAAAAATTGATGAAAAAGATGATGACCCAAAGTTGTCCAATTTGTACAACCTAGTAATATCATCAATAATTCCAGTTGCAATAACATGCTTAGGATATTTTAGATCCTTGATTACAACTTGGTGAGGTGAAAACTCTATGGTTTTACCTTCACCTGAATGAGTGATTCGATATATTGATACAAGGTTACAAGAAATACTTGGACCACATAATACATCATTAAAATGACCATTTTCTACTTGAACTATTCCAGACCCTTCAACACTAAGAGATATATCATCACCAACAAATGTTTTCTTAGTGTTACATTCATTTAGAGTGGAAAATATGGCTCTATCCTTAGCCATATCATAAGATGCACCTTAGTCAATAAGCCACTCATTAGAAGTAGAAGTAGAAGTAGAATTTGTATTGAAGGAGAAACCAGAAGCAAAAAGTGCATGTCCATGAGATGAAGAAGAAGAAGTAGAATCAATATTGATGTTGTGCTTCTTCATCACTTCTTCTAAATCTAACATATTCTTGAAAAAATTGGACTCATCATGACCATATTTATCACAAAATTTGCAATGTATGTTAGTATTCTTACTTTTATGTTAGTATTCTTACAAGTTGCAATGTATGGAGAATACAATTTTATTTTCTTGGTGAACAATTGCTTATGGATTCATCATGGGGAAGTGAATGTGTTTACTTCCAATGATAAGCAATTGTAAATCTGAGCTTTAGGTATTTTGTTTTAATTAGTGGATGAATTTTGAAATATGTGGGCCCCTATGATCTAAGTTATTCATCACGTCACTGAAAGCTGTAAAAAGTGTGGTCCAGTAAACCTCGAGTTTACTGTAATTCCATTGATTTTAGCTTTTGTACTTTTAAGACTATTTTTTTTTAACACTCAGTAATGAACTACAGATACTCACTGTAACAACCCTAGTTGTATTCATATTTCACTTGTTTTACTTTGGTAAATTTGTTTTTACATTTTCAATTCGTATTGCATTTATTTTTATATTTGTGTTAAAATTT
>ML827239.1:0-11606 GCA_009831015.1 Picea engelmannii | reverse complement strand
CTACAGATACTCACTGTAACAACCCTAGTTGTATTCATATTTCACTTGTTTTACTTTGGTAAATTTGTTTTTACATTTTCAATTTGTATTGCATTTATTTTTATATTTGTGTTAAAATTTCTGTGTTTGGTTTGCAGGTTAGGCGTTGCTAGAGTTGGATCTGGGAACTTGGCCCTTAAGGCTCCATATTGTGAACGAGGTGCTTTGATACCATTTGTAGTAGCCGAATACATTTAACGTCAAATAATTAATCAAACAAAACAGTAACTTCTACTTGATTTATGAAACTCGGTAATTTCTTATAAATTCAAGACATACGCATATAAATTGATCAACGAATAATAAAATTCATAACATAATTACAAATACGTAATTTAAAATACCTGGGTTTGATGCTAACCCTATGTTTTCTACTTGTCTTGTTGACCTTTCGGCTGCTGCCTTGCCTAGCTTGAATCCACAGACCAACTCTGCCCAAAACCGAGTTTCCACCCTTCCAACTAGGACAACTACCTAGCTCCAGGATACCATATGGATATCCCAGCCCCCGTGCCAAAAACCCCCAGCAAACTAGTACCCCCTATACTAACCCTTCCCGACTACAAAACTCAAACTCTCCTCTTTGAAATCCAAGAGAAACCTCCCAAAAATTCCTCGTAGAATGGTAATCCTCCTCCCTTCATATCCTCCTTCACCACCCTTTTCTCAGTTACTTCCTTACCTACACATTTATTACCTTATCCCCTTATAATTAATATATTATCCCTTTATAATTAATATCTTATCCCTTTATGTTCAAGTTCTTATCCCTTCTCGTGTACGTAAGTCTTTAACAAATTAAACTTATTAACCCCTTTTAATTCTTTACTCAATTAGTTAATGAGTCAATTAATAATTAATTAATCCTTGACAGACATGAACAAGTAATAAATAATAATTAATTAGTTAATATTATTTAAGAAGTAATTATTGTTTAGCTAACTTTTTAGGACAGTTAGATTATTAAATTAATTATAATTAATAATCCTATACATCTATTTAAGCAGGGTCATTACATTCTAAATCTAACATATTCTTGAAACATTTGGACTCATCAGGACCATATTTATCACAAAAGTTGCAATGTATGTTAGTATTCTTTCTTTTATATTTTGTTCATTTGTCACCATTAGGAGTGAAATCTGTCTGAGTGGATTTGGGACCCTTATATTGTTTGTTGTTGTGGTGAGGATGTTTCTTCTTGGTGTTCTTGGGTTTATCTTTCTGATGGACAACTAAGGCTTTGTTGGAGGTACCTGCAGTGTTTATCACTCCAAGTTGTACAAGCTTATCTTTCTCTCTAATCAAAGTATCAAAAAAATTCTCAAGAGTGGGTTTTACATAAGGTGTCCCTAGAGATTCTTGCATGGCATAAAAAATAGATACAAACACAGAATATGTACTACCTAGCTTAGAAAAAATAAGATATATGCAACGATCTTCATCTATATTTATCTTACATTCTTCACATAAGGTTTTCATTGTTTTAAACTTAGATAGAGAGTCTTCAATGGAAGAAAAATCACTTGAACTTAAAGTTAGTACTTGATTTTCTAACTATTGTGCTAGAATAATATTATGTTTACCAAACACAGATTCAATATTTTCCCAAGCTTCTTTGGGTTTATCTATTGATTGAAGGTGGAACATTAAATCATGAGAGATGGACATTATGATTAATCCACGTGCTTCGCCATTCCTATTATCCCATTTGGATTTCTTATCAACATCAGTGGGTGTTGTTTCCTTTGACAAGGTAATCCAGTACAAGCCTTTACTTATTAATAAATCCTCCATATGGGATTTCCATTGGAACTAGTTGGTGCTGGTAAGTAAGAGATTACTTGTAGAATCCATATTAAATATGCAGATAATACAGATTTTAAAATTGAAACTGATGAACTGAATGGAAAGAGCTCGAAAATTTATGCAGTTTTAAAACAAACAGCACTGAAAATGGACTTCGGATGTGAGAGGTATGCCCTTTTAAAAAAAAGAATAAACTGTAAGGAAAGGACCACATGGTAGTGTAAGTTGCTTTATGAAGTGACCCACTTTTATAAAGAGACACAGGGATCACTTTTACAAAGAAAAGCTGCATGAAAAATAGATAACTCTAAAATAAAATATTAAAGCTACTTATAGTGATTCACTTTTATACTTGAAGTGAAATACGCTTTACAATTTTAGCATGAACTTTTTCAAAAAAAGTAACAAAAGAGAGACTTGAACACAAGACCTCTTACTTAATAAGGAAAATTTTAACCAAATGATCTAGAAAAACATATTGTAATGTTTATAAGGAGGATTGGGGTTTTTGTTGTTGTTGTTGTTGTTGTTGTTGTTATGGAAGACGGATTTGGAGAGCATGCTAAAAAAACCCTCTTTTCACACAAGAAAAAAAATTCTCTTCTCGATGACAACAAGGGTTAGATCAAGGTTAGCTTACCCGGAAGATGCACCTTTTCCTATCTGTTTATGATTTGCCGAGATTGCACAGGGCACGGGGAAAAGAGAATACATAGATATAAAAGAGTAGCAACCCATAAATAAATAATACAAAACCATAAAACCAAAACACTACTATGCAAATATTTTAAAAATCTATATTCAAACTTTATACCTCTAGATTTGACTGTAGTGGTCGTATCTTGGGCAAACGAAAACCTTTTCGAGTGAAACTAAAAGTGTTCCTAAATGAAACACATGCTACAGATGCAATGGAATAATCCTCTCAGCCCAAAAATCTATAGAAATGGTAGAAAATGGATATGAAGCAACTCAGCTTCACGATCTTGATCTACAATAGGAGTGGGTCTTCAAACAAGCTTTGATACCATATTCGACAAAACAGGTATTCCAAAAGAGGACGAACACCTTCAATAACCACTCACATAACCATATCAAATATAAACACACTGATGTTTTCACGTGGGAAAACCCCTGCAAGGAAACATCCATAGCCCCAACCAACATGGCCACTTGGAGCAGTTTATTAATGAAAAAGAAAAAGATTATAGAGATATTTTACAAAGGAGTTTCTTACAATCGATCATCGAAAAATGACCCTCCATGCTCTTTAAATATAGATCATGGACCAATCGGGTGTTAACCCATGGATCAATGGTCATTAAGATCAAGGAGAGTATGAATTGTCGGATCACTCTATGTCAGGAACATATAGTGACCGTCGGATTTCCTAACTACAAATGAAAACTAATGCATACTAAAGAAACACACTAGGAAACACATGTTTACCTAATGACACATTAGACCAAGTAGATCTTAAATAACTCCTAAGTGTCTAAATATCCTAACATCTGCATTTGTATGAACTCCCCTTGTCCCGTGTCAAGTGAAAACCTATGATAGAAGTAAGAATAATACTTCCTGAAGAAATTCAAGGAAGTGTTTCATATTTTGGAGTGATTTTATGACGACACAAAGACAAATAATTATATATCATGTGACCTTGAAATGTCCAATAACTGAAAATGAAAGAAATTCCAATTTTCATGAATGGTGTTACTAGCTATCAAGCATCATATGTAACCCCAAAATACTTGAATAAATGATCAATCATAGATATAAACTAAACCAAAAGATAATGAACTGCATAAAGAAAATCATGATATAAAATATTATGTGCAGAACTGACTAAAGCTAATTCGATACACATAACATTTCACATCAAGAAATTACATGAGAATACAATGAAACAACATTGCATAGTCTTCACAGGATGAAAGCCAAAGAGAAAACTTCTTTCTCATGTAGTTTCAACAAAATATATTCATCGTATGGTCCATGAAGAATTTTTGGGATAATAGAATCCTAAAGATTGAAAAAATTAATACATAAATGATCGCAATTAACCATGTATTGATAAAATAGACTAAATCTAATTTAAATCAATGCATAATCAATTACTCAAAGAATATGAATATAATATAATGAAAATAAAACATTTTTACTCACAGAACAAAAACCATTAAGCAATCTAGAATTTCATATTCTTCTTCGAAAATAGTTGTCCATCCTCCTAAAATTCCAACCATCTGTTACTCCATTAGAAAATAAAAAAGTTACAAAATAAATAATATACAAAAAATAAAGGATCAAAATCCTCCTCTGAATTTCTTGGATCCCTGGGCTTTTAACTTTCTCATATATTTATGTAATGAATGAATAGTTTGGGTGTCACTAATAATTTCCACCACCTGAATTTTTCCTCAAAAAGAGACAACAATATCTCTCAAATCATGCATTTGTTTGGGAACAAGCTCATGAGTAAGCTAAATGGGTCCATTATGGAGATGGTTTTTCAACTGTTTCTTCTGATTCCTAAGGGTTTGGCTGCAAGAAGTCCCTCTAAATCATCTGTCTGTTATTGAATGCATTTCCAAATCTTGTTTGTTGTTGCTCATAAATTATTTGCAGCAATCCAATATTATTTTTGGATCAATTATCTTGAACATATTTAGATAATAAAATCAAGCCATGATAAGATCCATATCAAATAAATGATAATAGAAAACTGTGAAACAAAAAGAAACCAAATTAATAACCTAAAAATTGTGAATAAAACAAAATCTAGAAAAATAAAGTTAAAATGAATTTAAACTAACTATAAGTTCTAAACAAATATTGTCTATATTTTCCTTTCAAATATGATCTTAAAATTATAGAAGCTTCAAGTTGATGAAGAGGAGAAAAAATATTAATTTTGGGTTTTCACAAAATCAAACAAATGACATATAATTATTTTTTTTTTATTTTGAAATGAGATGCAAACTCACAAAAGAATATAAGTAATTAAACCTATCAAATGATCTTTTGAAAATTATTGCTAATGAGAAAAAGATGAAAAACATATTCATAATTTAAACGAAAGTAAACAATTGGTAAAAATCAATGTTTTAGTTTACATTAACGTTTCTAAGTTCGTCTCTCCCTCATTCAAATTTGATCAAACATCCACAAATGTCATAGAAAAGATGTGTCACAATAAACTTTCTTCTTGTAAAATCATTGTTATTAATCCATGTCTTCAAACAAGCCATTCTCATAGCAGATAAATTCAATGAGGAGAAGGTAATAACAAACTCCCAAATTATGAAGCTTGTCCATCAACATCAAAAATCTGTAGAAAGAAAACAAAATGGCATTTGCATTTCATGAAATTCAAACCAAAAGAAAATAATATAAACTCAAACCAACCTCAAAACAAAGCAAACCAATACCAATCCAATCAAGTCAAAGGGAAAAAAACTAAGAGTCCAAGTAAAATTTCGAGGGACCCTAGATTTTGATTAAAATAAAGAAGGGAGTTGTTGGGGCCCAACAGGTAGGTACACCCATGCTCATATATATGAAAAAGCATGGCTGCCAACACAATACAATGTGGATGCATGAAATGAGATGCAAGACCATGGCCATGAAAAAGTACATCCACTACAACAGAACAGGTAATTAGTGCCTAAAATAGCACTGGAATTTATTGTATTTTAGTTCATGAATTAGACACATTTTCTGACGCAAAAATGGGTGCAATCTGGATTGTTTATAATTGCGCCAGATTTAGCGAGGGAAAAATAGCGCCAGGTTTAGCGCTAGGAATATCATCGAAAATAGCACCAGGAATAATTCCAGAAATAGTGCCAGGTTTAGCACCAGGAATAGCACTGGAAATAGCACCAGGAGTAGCGCCAAATGTTGCTTCCAGTTTTTCTTCTGATATTCCTTCCAATTTTGATTCTATCTTGGCTTTTAGTTTGGGTTCTAGTTTTACATCCAATTTTTCTTATGATACGGCTTCCAATTTTTCTTCTGGTTTGGCTTCTAGTTTTACGTCTAGTTTTGCTTCTAGTTGTGCTTCTCATTTTGCTTCCTATTTTTCTTCTATTTTTTCTTCCAGTTTTTCTTCTCATGTGGCTTCCTATTTTGCTTCCAATTTTTCTTCCATTGTTACTTCCTTTTTTTCTTCAAAAAATGTTTCTTGTTTTTCTTACAATTATTAATTTAATATTTTTTATTTAAATTTAATTAGTTAAATATATCATGTCTCTTAAATAACTTATATGATTATACAATAATTCATATAAACACATTTGAAATATTTTATAGGATAACATTTATAAAGATTTTTTAGGGAAACAAACATCAATACAAATTAGCAACATTATAATAATTAAATCTCCATCAAAATAGAATCTACAACATCTAGTATATATAAAATAACAAGATAATTATTATAACATGATTATCATCTATAATTAAAACAAGTGAGACAAATATCTATAGTTTAAGTCAATTTGACAACATCCATCATAAGAAGTAAATCAAAACCATCATACATAAAAAAATATGCATCCAAAAATCATCAACCACCTTCAATATATAAAAATTGACGAGTCAATATTGATAAGATCATCATCATATATAACTAAAACAAGTGAAATTCAAATATGCCCATAGATCAATAAAATGTGAAAATAATATGTCCAACAATCGACATAAGTCAAAATGATACATCATGTAAAAATGATTTAAATAAGAATGAAAAATTGTGTAGGACAAAATGATACAAGTCAATATGATACGTCATGTCCAAATGATGCAACTCAATAATATCGTACTGATGGCCATGAAAATGATACATATGATCGTAACCATGAAAAGATTAATTATAGAAATATATAAAAAATAATCCTTGATTCAATCTATATGATCATGAATGTCATTGGTTGCTACCAGCAGTTGCCTCATCATCATCATCACCATTGGGTTAATGATCATCATGATCATGATCATCATCATCTGCATTGATATCGGCCTCACTGCCATCTATATATATGTCATCATGAGCATCATTTTCCATCTCAACATCAGACCCAACGTGATCTAGATCTATTTTATGAGGATCGTGCGGATATTCTGGAAGATCCTTGTTCTACAAAAAAAGACATTTAGAATGAAAATTTATTATTTATTTCATTCAATAATTAATTTCTTTGTTTTATATCTAATATTACAATATATGAAATGAAACAATAACCATATTAAATCATATCAAAGTGCACATATGATAATAAAATTTGATATAGGTTACAGATAAGATGGCATTCCAATGATGTAAAACATGCAACGATTCCAATAAACGTTAGTAAAGATCATAAAAAAAATTGTTATACATTTTAACTTTCAACTATAAATTCTATTACATAGCCATCAGTGCCATCCCTCTCCATTTTGTGCTATATATTATTATGTTTTCCTATAAAATAATTTGAGAGTTAACTGGTCTATATATCTTCTTCTCTTATATTTCACAAATGAATATTTTTCTAGAACATTTTGACACCATAATATGCTTCAAAGGTCCTTTGAGAATTACCTAGTTTATAGGTAATTATGAAGATGCTCCAGATACTTATTCAACTAAACCACATCCAAATGTCAATCATTCGAAATAAAAAATTCAATACATATGTAATATCCCGCTCTTACACACACTGAGCGAACTTGTTTTTGAGGAAACTTGCTTGCAAGTGATCTGAATTATCATACTATTGGCCATTAGATTATGACTATGAGGCATTATTATATGATGATATGTTATTTTGTTGTATTGACATAGACAGGTACTATTGAATGGGTTCTCCTGAGTGTGTAGGACTTTAGACCTCGAGGTGCAAAGGTATCGATGAAACCCCTTGGACTCTGAATCAAGTTAGGGAGTGGATTATTGGGGTTTGATTGTTGTTGATATGACATATGTACATCTGATTAGATGTTATGATGATTGATTATTATTGCAGACATGATTCGTTGATGATGCAGGCTGACAATAGTTTGCTGACCAGACTCACATGTGAAGTAGAGGGGTCACGCATGACAACTAGAGATGTGAGCGAGAGGTGTGGACAACAGCCCTACCACAACCTACTAGAACTCCCACCATGGATCGAACTGTAGGTTAGTGATTACCTAGTTTGAGAATACCCACGATGCCATGAGGGCAGACTGTGATAGTCACTCATGATGATTCTAAGGGGTGTGCAATAAGGAAGGGGTATTATTCCTTAGAGGCCCTTAGTCTCCCACAAGATCACCTGGCGGAGTATTGAATCTAGGGGTTTGATGTCTACCAAGTCAGTCAAGAGGCGAGTGGCACCCTTGGAACACGTAGTTTGTTCTGAAGGGAACGTCGTGCAAGGAAAATGAAAAGAGGTGAGTGGCACCCTTAGACCACGTAGTGTGTCTTGAAGGGCATGTCACACAAGGAAAATAGAAAAAGGCGAGTGGCACCCTTGGATCACCTAGTGCATCCTGAAGGGCACATCATGATTTCAACGGGTAAGTGAATAATCCTAGTCGACCTTAAAATGAAGGTCGTGATATGTAAGTTTAAAAAAAAAAAACCATTTTTCCCTAATAAAAATGTCGCCCAACCTAGGAAATTAAAATCTAGGTCTAAGTGATACTTGTGGTAAAAAAATAAAACAATCATAATTAAACATGTGACGAGAAGGGGGTAAGAAATTAAATAAATTTATTAAAATCAAATTATATTGAGGGATTAAAATTGTAAAAGGGAATTAATTGTTTTTCTACATATGCTAAATAAAATTTATTAATTAAAAGGAAAAAGTGGTAAAAGGTGATTTTCTCCACTTTTTAAATTGAGTTCTAGTTAAGAAGGGAAAAGAGGGAAACTTAAAAAAATAGGAAACTAGGGGAAATATGGGAAACATAAAGAAAAAAGAAATGTAAGGAAAAAGAAGAATGACTAACTTAGTAAGGAATATTTCCTTTAAGAACTTTCTAAATGTGAACTCAACTAGGAATTTAGTAAGGGCATAAGTCTTTTAAAATGTGTAAGGGAATTTTGGGACACCAAGGAGCATTTTTAGGAATGATTTTTTGTGGGTGAAGGAAATAGAAATAATTAAATATTTAATGAAATTAATTTTTGGTGCAACTATTGGGATGGGTGACATGTGTACGAGGGATGTGTTTTCTGATTAAAATAATGAAAAAGAAAGTAAATGAGAATTTTGAAAATAAATCACTTAAAAATCTGTAAAAAGGATGGAGGAGGGGGAGTATGGATCTCTTCTTCATGCGTAACGTTGTGCTGCTGAATTTGTGACTTGACTGACTTATCTTGTGGGAGTTGGCATACCTAGATCGGGTAACGAGTAGTAGCTCGACCTTGCGATGTGAGATGGGTGCTAGTTTTTCTTTGGTTTAGTGTGCATGGCCCCTTTGCGACTCGAGGGGCTCAGGGGGAAGAAGAGTACCCCTAGTGTTGGCTGGGAGGTACCGATGAGGTCACATCAGTTGGCAAGCAAAAGCTTGATGGAGCACGCACGAGACAAAAACTACTAAGCAATCATGTTGGGATAAGGTATGTCGGTGTAATGGTTACTTGAAATAAATTTAAATTTACTCATGTTACTTCTCTATGCTAGTTTATGATGTCATGTCCATGCACTGGCTTGCAACCGCCTTCCTTCAGTTTGGTAATCCCCCTTGGTTGCTGATTTCTGATGGATTTCCTTGGGCCGACCCAACTTCTTCCTTCAGTAACTTATCTGTGTGGTTTTTATTGATTATTATGATTATATTGTGCTTTATCTTTTTCCCTTATCCCAAGGTCATCAGTCCATGCCTGAGCAGTTAGCTAGTAGCTGAATCGATGATCGTCACTTCGATGTATAACGACCTAAAGATTCTAATGCCCTGCTTTTATGTGCATGGATGATGAGCAAAGGATAAATCCTTTCCCATCTGTCTACCCATTATTTATCCCTGTGGTTGATTGAGTCAAGGTTGAATGATTGTCCTTATGTTGACTGTTTCATTATGGAATGGTTCATCTTACGTCTTTTGTTGGTTTATATCTACGCTATATCCCTATGGTTTCTGAGCATTTTAACCAGTGCTTCATTGGTATAAGTCTTGCGATCTGATTGATAAACCCCAACCTTGCTTGGTATCATCTCAGCTTTTTTATTTACCATTTGCTTGGACTACGATTTACCATTTTACTGACAGCGTTTTACCATTTACTTTGAAAATGATTCACCATTTTACATTCATTGATTTACCCTTTTATTGGACTGCGAATTTACCATGCTTTAGACTGCAAACCTACCATTCTAGACTGCAATTTATTTCATTATGATAGCGTTATCATTTAATATTTTATATCTGTGTTATCAGTTGATTATATATCTTCTTTTTATTTTATGGATCAACGTTATGCATTGATAGTTGTACATTGATAGTTATAGTATTTATATTTACACAATGTTATCATTGATAGTTATGGATCGTATAGTTTGATAGTATTATCATATATTTATTAGACAACACTTTTGAAGTGATTTTTAATAGCATTGTTTATTTTATTAGATAGGCCAATGTTGATAGAAATTTTATTGGACGACAATTTATAGGTATATAAACAACAATTTTTAAATCATATTTATGACTGCGTTTTAATACCCTGACAACGATATCTTATTTGATAGAAATTTTATTATATGTATTGTGTGTAATAAAAGACTGTGATATTATATCAGGACAGTGATACACAATTTAAACTATTGTTAATTTCCTTTTTATATTTTTAATCATGTTCAAAGACAACGATATACGTGATACTGCGATTTATTATGTATGGTTGGAGTGGCAACGATTCTATTGGTAGCACTGTGGGACAACGATTTTAAGTATTGATCGCATGTTGACTTTTATTGAACAACGATTTCATTTATGGATATCAATATTTGGTTATTTATTCCTGGTGTGGGTTAAATTCATAGATTTTAAAGTTCGTTGAATGTATTGAAATGAGTAGAGTTTAATTTATACAACGTTGTTATCTTGTATGCCAGCAAATTAAACATATTGTAAAAACAACGACTTACTTTGTATGATAGCGATTTTATGTGGTATGCTACCAATTTAATTATGATAGCGATATATTGTATGATAGCGAATCTCACACAACAATATTATACATATTTTATACAAAAATATCGTGCATTAGAAAACAATAATTTATACAACGATTTATATATGTGTGAGTTATAGATAGCGATTATAGTGTTATTTCTTGTTAAATTATTTTATTAGACATCTATATTAATGACAACTACTCCCTTCTGTTTGGACAACTCTATCCAAGCTCAGACATCCATGCATAGTTAGGTAGGAATTTCCCTTAATTCGTATCTATTAGATAACGATGTTGTTAGATAACAGCTCACTTAAATAGGCAATTATGAAAGACAACGGTTGCAGGTGAATGTTAGCGTTGTATAGGTGAATTATGGTAGAGTATTATGGGATTGACAATGCGATGTTTACCATTGTGTTGACTTTGTTTTCCTTCATCATTTTAGACAACAATTTTTAGTATGTCGATGGCATGTGACAACATTTTGGGTAGTGATTGAATTGGATTGGCATTTGAATGGAGTGGCTTGGGCATGGTTGACAACGAAATTTAAGGGACAAAATTATATTTATGGGGATAACAATATCATTTGCTA
>ML827238.1:92461-104160 GCA_009831015.1 Picea engelmannii | reverse complement strand
CTTTGACATTGCTGAATATTGAACACAGAACTGATGCCTGTAGGGTTAGCATATGGTTGTTTGGTTTTCATTTTCACTTCAGATGTAACTAGAGTAGCATGCATTTTTCTTTGTTAGACAGTAGTTGTCTTGCGTGCTTAGAATAGTTAGGTTGTAGTTAGAACAAAAGGAGCTCCTAGTACCAGTTAGTGGCATAATACTTTGTTTTCCTGTAGATAGCATTAGATTTGTTTTGGCTTCTTAGAATGAATGCAGTTTCGACAATACCCTGTGTGTCATGACTTAAACGAAAATGCTGATGGTAAATGGTTGAACATAGAGGTAGAATGACTCTGTAGAACTACGCTTTTGACTAGAGATAGCAGTACCAGCATTTGAGCACAAGACTGTTTTTCTTCTGTTTATGACTTCGTAGGAAATGCTCAGTTTCGAGTTAGTTATTAGAATTCAAGTTCTCAGAATAGGTGTGTGTTTTATTCTTAGGATAGCATTCAAATAAAGACTAGATGCTTGCCTACACATACTGTGTATCAGCTCGAAGTTTACCAACCCTGGTTTGACAATTTAGTGATTCATGACACTTAAAAGCTTCAATTTAGCAGCCTGACAATGGCATCATCATAATTTGCATCAACATGGATTAGTATAACACTAATACATCATCATCATAAATAAAAACATGAGGTTGATACAACAACAACAGCATCACAGCACGAAGGCGGGAGCATCATCAACATCAACACTAAGCTGGAAATATTCATCATGAAGCTGGCATCTCATCAACATCAGCACGAGGCTGACATCTCAACAACATCATCACAAATTTGGAAATCTTTAGCATGAGGCTGGCATCTCAACAACATCATCACTAAGCTGGAAATATTCAGCACGAGGCTAGCATCTCAACAACATCATCACGAAGTTGGAAATATTCAACACAAGGTTGCCATCAACACTACTGCCCCTTTCGAGGGAGGTCCTTTCGGACTATACAAGCTTGTCTTGAAAGTTCTCAAACTTTACACGAGAAAGAGGCTTGGTCAACACATCTACAACCTGCTCATCTGTGTTAACATAATCGAGCTTTATGGCTCCTCTCTGCAACATATCATGAATGTAATGATATTGTATTTCTATGTGTTTTGACTTGTCATGGAACACATGGTTATCTGTCATTTTTATGCAATTATGGTTATCACATAGAATCACGGTTTCTTCCATCTCCAAATCAAATAGATCGGTCAACAAATTTTGAATCCATATGGCTTCACAGCTGGCAGAACATCCAGCAATGTATTATGCTTCTGTCGTGATGAGAGAAATACTTGATTTCTTCCTACTCTGCCATGAGATCATCGTTGGCCCCAGACTGAAACAACATCCTGAGGTGCTCTTTTTTTCAAACACACTTCCATCCCAATATGAATCAGTATATCCACTCAGTCTGAAGTCATGATCTCCATTATAATTGAGAGAAAAATCCAACGTACCCTTAAGGTATCTCATCACATGTTTTGCAGCAACAATGTGAACACGTCTACCAGAAATTGACTCAAGGTGTTCATAGAAAAATATATATATATGGCCTGGTGTTCGTCAGATACATCAATGATCCAATGATGTAATGATACAGCGTAGCATCAATCAATTATGACGAAGTATCAACCAGGAGTTTCAACTTTGTTTCCATGGGTGTATTCATGGATTTACACTCCAACATATCAAACCTCTTCAGCATTTCAACTGCATACTTCCATTGGTTAAGGAAGATATTTTATGGGCTCTTCCAAACCTCAAGACTGAAGAAATAGTGCATTAGGCCAAGGTCTTTCATCTCAAATTCTGCAGCGAGCTTCTTCTTACAATCAATGATGAGATTTCTTCTCCAGTTAGAAATAAGTCATCCACATACAATAGCAATATAACAAGCTCAGCATTCATAACCTTGAAGTACAAGTTAGAATCATCTTTACTCTTGGTAAATCCCAAGCTCGTCAGGAAACTGTCAATTCTTCCATACCAAGCTCTAGGAGCTTGTTTCAATCCATACAGATCCTTCTTCAATTTACAGACATGTGTTTTTCCATATTCAACCTCAAACCCTTGAGTTTTTTCTATATGCACTTCCTCTTCAATGACACCATTTAAGAAAGTTGTTTTCACATCCATCTGGTGTAACTTCCATTTCATCTTAGCTGCAAGGGCTATGATAGTTTTGATTGAATTTTATATGGCTACAGGAGAAAACATATTTTCATAATCAATGCCTTCCTTTTGAAAAAATACACAAGCTACAAATCTTGCTTTATATTTCTCAATACTTCCATTTGCAGTGTGTTTTATCTTTTATAGCCATTTGGAAGATACCACATCTTTTCTCTTCGGTCTGGTAAATATTTCTCATACATCATTCTTTATAATGGATTGGTATTATTTGATCATGTCATATGCCCATTCTTTCTTCTGAATGGCTTATTCAAAGCAAGTAGGCTCCTTCTCTAAGATATCACACATCAAAGCCATGTCACTGGAGAATGGCTTGGGTTTCTTTACTTGTCTCATGGTTCCTTCGGGGGCACCATACTTCTCTCCATCTTGAATAAGTTCCCTTTCTCAGGTTGTATTTCTCTTGTGGGAGATCTTTATCTAGGGAGGTTCTTGAGATTCTATTATGTCATGAACTTCTGGAATCTTCTCATCAGGGGAAGTTATGAATTCCCTCACTAGTTATACAACTCTAGGAGCTACAGGTTCTTCTTCATATACTTCTTCAAGCTAGCATCTTCTTGATTTCTTGAGAGTTTCATCTTCATCAAAAGTTACATATCTGTTGATCTCGATATGATGGTAACCTGGTATATAAATTATGAAGGCCTTGGAGACCTCATAGTATCCAACAAATATTCCCTCCTTTCATGAAGGGTCCATCTTGGTTCTCTTCTCTTTCGGAATGTGTACAAATACTGGACAGCCAAATATTTTGAGATGGCTTACTTCTAGCTTCTTTCTAGAGAACATCTCTTCGGGGGTTTTGAACCCAAGTGCACTATGGGATAATTTGTTCTATACATACACTGCTATTCTTATTGATTCTACCCATAAGTACATTGGAATATCTTGATCATGGATCATAGTCTTCATTGCTTCCATTATAGTTATGTTCTTTCTTTCTGCTACACCATTTTGTTGAGGATTGTAGGGAGTGGTGAGATCCCTCTTGATCCCGAGATATTTAAAAACATTTACAAACTCTTTTGAGGTTTATTCTCCTCTATTATCTAACCTGAGTATCTTGATATTTCTTTCAGAGAGATTCTCTATCAATGCTTTGAATTCCTTGAATTTACCAAACACTTCATCTTTTGATTTCAAAAAGTAAACCTAGGTTTTGCGAGGATAGTCATCAATAAATTATACATAGTATACATATCCACTAATGGAGGTTGATGGCATTGGGCCACATACATCTAAGTGGATGATCTCTAATACTCCTTCTTCTTTATTGTCGCTCTTCCTTGTGTACATATATTGCACACACCTTCATGGTCAACCTTGAATTCTGGTAGACCTGTGACTACCTTGCTTACATATGGTAGTTCCTTGTAGTTGATGTGAGATAGTATTCTATGCCAAAGTTCACATGGATTCTCAATGGAATGAGTCAAGGTTGCTTCTGAGTGACATTTTAGCTTAAACAGGCCACCTTCTTTTATTCCAATAACAATTGCATCCTATGGTTTTTCCTTTCGGCCACATAAGAACTTCTCCATCTATGAAAGAAACTCTGGAGCCTTTCTTATCTAAATCTGAGATATAAATTAAGTTCTTTGTCAAACCTGGAACATATAGTACATCCTTCATCTTCATTGGGGTCCCTGAATCAAGTTTGTAATTTGACTCTCCTACTCCTTTGATAGGGTATTGGTAATCATCTCCAAGTGTAACTTTCTGGGGAAAGTTCTTTTATGTAAGGCTAGAGAGAATGTATCTTTGACCTATCATGTGCTTGGAAGCACCATTATCTATGAGGAAAGTATCCTCACCAGGTGATACTGATCCTGAGAGGGCAGAGATTAAGACATAGTCTTCAATATGTTCTTTTATCATCCTTGTGGGTGGTTCTTCATATTCAATTGTATGGTCATGGTGCCTTTTGTTTCTCTTCTTGTATTCTTCTCTTATAGCTAGACAATTCTTAGCAATATGTCTCATCTTGTCACAATAGTAACATTGGTAGGATGAGAAATCCTTTTCTCTTCTTTGACCTTTATGAAACTTCTGGAATCTTCTTGTAGGGTGCGATTATTTATAGATGAATTTATTTGGGGAGTGAGACTCCTTATGTTAATGAGTTTCCTTGTGGAAGTGAAACCTATTCCTTTCTCCTTTAGTATGAGAAGCTAGGGCTTGATCTTCATCTCTTGATAGTATTGGTTCTCAGTTAGCTACTCTTGCTTCTTCTTGAATACATTCTTCCCACAGACTGTCAAAATGTAGTTCCTCCTTTATAGAATAAATGGTTTGGATGAACACATCCCAAGGTATTGTGAGACCATAAATATTTGTCATTATGAGTTCATATTCATCTATAGTATCAACAATTGCTTCTAGTTGTTCCTTGAATTGTGATATTATAGAGAAATATTCATGAATTGTTTCTCATTTCTACATCCTTGTACTTTTGAGTTGAGTTCTTAGATTCATCTTTAGGTTGATGTTATTTCCTTCATACATTATGGTTATGGCATCAAACATTTATTTTGGAGTTTTATTTGAAGCCACTTGAGGGATCAAGTAATCTTTAATAGAGTCTACAATGGTTATTTTGGCCCTAACTGTGTCCTTTTGCTGTTTTGCTTTAGCTGCAACATCGGTAGGTTCTGGTACATATTCTTTGATGAATATTTCTAGTTCATTCTCTTCAATAATGAGTACAATTATATACTTCCATGCACGGAAGTTATCCACACCTTCTAGCTTGTCAACAAGCTTAGTTCTTGCAGACATCTTGACCTGGAGCTGGGAAAATGACCAAAAATTGAAAATGCTTAGAATTTAAGTATGAACTTACCAGGAGGTGTGATTAGTTGAGGCGAGTAGCCTGGTGCAGTCAAATTGCAGAAAATCCAAATTTTAACCCTTCAAACGGGGCCTGCGGAAATCTAGATTGGTACTTCTAGTATTGGTTCTAGTTTCCTGGTTTTCTGGTTTTCTAGTACCAGTGAAAACTAGGGTTTTAGTTTATGGGATTTCTGTCCACTACAAACATGCGCTGATGCTACCAAAGAGTCTTCTAGGCTAGGCCACACTTCCTTGATGAGTTTTAGGTTGAAATTCATCTTCAATAGAAAACCCTAATTTTTATGTACGACAACAGTGACATTTTTTCTTATCTAGTGAAAGGTGCTCTCTTAAGCTTAGCTCTGAACCCATGTTAATTTTAGAGTTATTATTAGGTTTCTTTTCAATTTACTAGATAACAATAGCATAGGTAGGATCACTGAGAGAAACACAATCACAAGATACACAACATTTATCTTGGGAAACCCTCATGGGGGAGAAAACCCAGCTAAAACTTCCTTGTTATAGATAGCCAAGAAAATTCCAAGACAATAAACCATAACACTAGAGAATATCCAAGACTGAGCAATGTGTCTCTCTCTTCCTTCTCCCAACTGCAGCTACCAAACTTGTGCACTTGATGAGTGAATGAGTGAGTGAGATAATGAGGCGCTAGCCTCCTTTATTTATACTAGCTGGAAGGTGTTGGAAAGGTGTCTCTTCATTGGGAAAGGCCGACTTCTCTTCTTAGTGTTTAAAACCACTTTAATTAGGCCTGGGGGAGACTTCTTAGTTTGCATAATATAATTAGGGTTTGACCAATCCACAAAAGGGGATTTGGTCAAGTAAAAATCCTGACATGATCAATCCACAAAAGGGGATTGATCTAATGAATAATAACTCAATAATAAATAGAATACTCTTTGTAGTTACAATATTTCAATAGGATTCCTCCACCTCGTTCTATAGATCACATCATAGAATTAATTCCTCGTTATACACCAATTAGAAAAAAATATTATAAAAATATTATAGACAGTCACACCAACATAACACAAAAATCGAGCACTTGGTTTGAGAATTATTCGACTACGGTGTTATTACATGAAGCAAGATTCTTTTCTCAGCTCTAGTTATACTTGTTAGGAAAAAGGATGGATCATGTAGACTCTGTATTGATTATCGGGCATTAAACAAAACTAATATGAAGGATAAATTTCCAATTCCAATTGTGGTTGAGTTATTATACAAGATCCATGGCGCTAAATATTTATCCAAGCTAGACCTGAAGTCAGGTTATTACCAAACAATAATTCAAGAGGAAGACGTTCCCAAAACTAATTTATGTACCCATGAAGGGTTGTACGAATTCTAAGTCATGCCTTTCAGTCCATCGAATGATCCCGCTACCTTCCAAGCAATAATGAATTATTTATTTCATTTGTACCTATGAAAGTTTGAACTTGTCTTCATTGATGATATCCTTGTTTATAGAAAGAAATGGAACTCACACCTCAATCACATTGAGATAGTATTAAAAATCCTTCAAGAGAACAAGTTATACGCTAAAAAATATAAATGCAGTTTTGGACAAAAAGAGATAGTATTTTTGGGACATGTCATATCAAATGAAGGAATCAAGGTTGAACTAAAGAAAATTACGTCAGTTACTAACTGGCCTACCTCCAAATCAATCATATTGTTACGATGATTCCTAGATCTTACCGGGTACTACAAAAGGTTTGTTCAAAACTATGCACAAATTGTGGCCCCATTAACAACGTTATTGAAGAAAGATGCATTTAAGTGGAATGACGAAGCCGAAGTATGTTTTAGAAGGTTGAAGCTCTTAATGACATCCACTCTGGCTTTTTCAGCACCAGATTTCTCCAAAACATTTGTCCTTGAATGTGATTCATTAGGAGCTAAATTAGGTGTCACACTTATGTAATATAATCATCCTATCGCATTCGAAAGTCGAAAATTCAAACCAAGGGAGAAAACAAAATCAACATATGACAAAGAAATGTTGGAAATTATGCATGCCTTGGTTAAGTGGAAATAGTGCTTGTTGGGAACAAACTTTCTCGTGAAAATGGACCACAATAGCTTGAAGTATTTTTTAACTCGGAAAAATATTTCATTAGAATAGAAAAAATGTGTGAGCAAAATCCAGGTTTTTTGATTTTGATATTATTTATAAAAAAAGGGAAGGAGAATTTGGTTGTCGATGGGTTACCAAGGAAACTCGGTAATGACGCTACTCTATGCACTATTTCCATCATCATTCCCGAATGGATCTCAGAAGTCCAAATTGAGTATATCAAAAATCCAGAAATGAGAAGGTTGATAGAGGAAATCAAAAGAAACCCAAATAAAAATCCTAAATTCACTTGGGAGAATGACATATTGTGGTACAAAAAACAAATATTTTTTCCCGGCTCTTCCAAGTTCAAACTCCAAATTTTGAAAGAAAAACATGATTCTCTGTTAGCAAGCCATGTGGGGTTTTTCAAAACTTACTAAAATATATGCCAGTCCTTCTTTTGGAAAGGTATGTTATCCAAAATTCAGAAATATGTGGAAAAATGAGACACATGTCAACGACAAAAGTTTGAAACTATTGCTCCTCCAAGTCTTTTGCAACCTCTTCATATCCCAGCCCAAAAACAGCCTGAAATATCTATGGACGTTATTACTAGTATTCCTACCTCTAAAGGAAAAGATGTTATATTCGTAATTGTCGACCAAATAACCAAATACACCCACTTTGTCGGGATCTCTTCAAAGGTCGAGGCTAGACAATTCATTGATAGTTATGTTAAAAATATTTTTAAACTTCATGGATTTACCAAATTTATCGCAAGTGATAGGGATCCCAAGTTTTCTCATTGCTTGCATCGCCTTTTCATACATACACTGTTTGGGGGTGAGAAACAACATTGGATATAAGGAAATCAAAAAAAATTCAAAGATTTTGTAACAGTGAATTTGATACTTCTTCTCCCATAGGTCTTGACAGTATATGTGTAAATGGGGGTCATTGAAATGACATTTCCATCCCGTACTTGAGAATGAATTGATTACGCAAATAATTTCCAACATGTAAGCAGCCATGTGAAATTCAGGGTGCATCCTAGGCGTTGTGTGCTTGGCTATCGAGATGACTTGTTCCAAAGAAACATAGAGAATGGCTCCCCAATTGAACATTGTGCTAGTTTTAGTAACTATGTATATTAGCAGTACCAATGATTCTTTGAAATTCATGGCATATTTTTCCCCATATAGTCTGCTTATGAGGGCTACAACAATATTGTAAGGGGTCCTCAACATATTTTTGGTATAATTTGTCATTCTCCTCACCCTGAACAGTTTATCGAGCACCCACCAACTCTTCACCGTAACTATGCAATCATATGGAAATTGCAACATCCATTCTTCATAGAGGTTGACCTCTGTTGGGTAGGAAAAAGGTCTGAAATGATGTGATTACTTTCCCATATATATATTTGATCATCCTATTATCCACATCAGTTTGGTTGATGATCTAAAAAATAGCCTCTATGCAAGGAAATATGACAAGGTGCACAACCAGTTTTTGTAACTAGGAGTGTTTGATTTCCTGGTAGACTTACTCATCTAGGTCAATATCCTTAGGGGGGAGAGGCATCACTAGATATGTATCCTCCTAAAACTTTTGGTATATATCACCCATTTGTAAACAATACCAGAATCCATGCAACATCTTATGTCATCGTGTGTTGGTCTCGAGGCACCAACATCTACTTTTATATCCTCCTCTCGATCTAGGCTCAATCAATGATAGGGTTTTTTTATTTTCTGGTCTTATGGAAACCATATCAAGATCCTACAACTCAGCCATGTCAACAACATCACACATTAAAATTATTAGTTACAGAAAGATATAGATCCCTATGTCAAAACAAGTAACAAAGGATTCAAAAACTTATTATGTGTTAATGGTGGCTATATTCATGAGAGAAAATTTATGCACTTGAGAATTTCATCTCATTGGTTCCCCCTAAAACTCATGTTGCTTATATTTTCACTAAAAATAGGGAAATCTTGATAATGGCTTTGCACAGGTTTGATCGGACAAACATGGACGACAACTACCAAATCCATCACTCTTTGTATGACTTGCCCAAAATGTGCTAGTGTTTGACCGGGTTTAATAGGTGAAGAAAATTCTCCCACACATGGCTTTGGTTTTGAAAATGAAACACACACCCCTTCCTTTTGAGCAATGCTCGTGGTACATTTAGAGGCAAACTTCACAAGTAGGACAGAATGGAGAATGAAAGGGGGGGTTGATGATAACATGGTGTCCATTTATCCCTTTAATGGGCACGAAGGGGAGATTCATCCTACTGGAAACAAGGGTTCCATCCGAAGAAGAGGAAATATCCCTTAATAGTTTCATACAACAATTGGGACAAGTAAATAAATGGAATCCTTGATTAATCCATTTCTTTAAGTTTCTTGGGGAATCTAGGGCCATGTAGCGTGAGAATGTTGGTCAAGGTAAATTCTTGTGATTTACTTGGAATTACAAATTAAAATAATATATTCAAGCCCAAGTGGTAGATGCATACCTTAAATAAGTTGATTGGGGCCTGTGGTGTGAATTCGTACAATGATTTTATCATCATTCATGAAATCATGTGCATCCAATGGCTTTGGTGTGCTCAAGGAGGAACAGCGAGTGAGAAATAAATGGTAAAGAGGGACGGGACAAAACTTGTTTTATAACTCAAAATAAGCCCTCTTTTACCCTTTTATTGAATTTTAAATAATGTCACATAGAGGGTCAAATCATTGTATCACACACAAAAACAACTTGATGGGGTGTGATAAGGGGGGAAGGTTGTAGGGCTCCAAAACTTGGGTTATGCGATGTGTCGCACAGTAAATGTTTTCTGCTGCAACATGTCGCAAAAAATAAAAAATTCAAAATTTCATATGTCGTGCCTAATATAATCTTATATGCAACATATCACATGCTTTGAAACTTTTGAATATACGATATGACGCGGTAGTAAATCTTTTTTATGTGATACGACGTGAGGAAGGAAAACTTTAAGAGGTGCGATAATAAAAACATTAAAATAAATAAATAAAATAGAAAAAATAATTGTGTGGCTCACTCTAAGAAACAAACTATTAACCTAGGATAATGGGATAAAGAGGATAAAGAGAGGGTGGATCAGGCCGAGTAGGTGTACACTATATCGACAGGAAGCAGAATCGATAAGCCACCTTTTCGTTACGTTCTCTTTTACGACTCAGGTATGGAGCCTCATTGCCAAAAAAATTATTCTAAAGGTGATATGGAACAAGGATAGTTTGGAGCATTGCATCCAGGTCTAGTTGATGGATGCTACAGTGGTAGACTATGACTCATTTCCTTGTCACTTTGTTTATTTTATATGGTGGGCATGTAACCTTGGCTTGTTCCAAGACAAGTAGGTTCTTGGGGAGGCGGTTGTAGGCCTGATTGAAAAACTCTCAAGGGAGTTTAAGTGGGAACCAAAAAGGAAGAATATTCAAGTTCCTTCAATGCCGAATCTGGATTTTGATACTCCTTGGTTCTTCTTTGGTGGAGCCAACTGTAACAACCCTAGTAGAATATATACTTAGGGATTATTAAGTAAAAGATTTATTAAGTAATTAATTTTTCCTAACATGTTAATAACTAAACAACAATTGGTCTAATGATATTAATTAAGTATTTATTAATTAATTAAAGGTTATAATTTTGATTAATTAATTAATTAATTAATTAACTACCTATTATATTCAATAACTTGGGTATTAAATTTAAAAGCGATAATAAGTTATATTGTTTAAATTAAAAGGTTACGTACACGGAAAGAGATAACATATTAATTACGAGAGGATAAAATAATAAAGGAAAGGATAAGGGGAATTAACTAGGAGTAGGTAAGGAAGTAAATGCATAAGTCGGTGAAGGAGGAATATGGAGGGGAAGGAGGTTTATGAGGGGATTATTCGACAAGAGAGGTGGATTGATTTTTGGGGGGCTCTCTTGGATTGGCAGGGAGGAGAGTGGAGTTCTGTAGTCAGGAAGGTTCAGTACAGGCACCGGTTTGCTGGAGGTTTTGGGCACGGGGGCCAGGATATCCATATGATATCCTGGAGCTAGGTAGTTGTCCTAGTTGGCGGGGAGGATAGTAGGTTTGGGCAGTGTTTACACAGTGCAGCAGCGGTCAACAAGGCAAGCGAACAAATGGAGGTTTAGCATCAGACCCAGGTATTTAAAATTGTGTATTTGTTTTATTTTGCTATAAAATTTTATTATTTGTGGATAAATCTATATGCGAATGTGCTGTGAATGTGCTCAATTAAAGAAATTTTTGAATTTTACTAATTTGCTCAATATAGAGGAATTATTGAACTTTACTGTTATGTTAGTAGAATTAATGGATGTTTAATTAAATTGGCCACTACACATGGTATCAGAGCGTCTTAGTTTGAAATCTGGGCCTATGGGCCAAGTTCCCAGCTCCAAGCTCTAGCTCCAGTCCCACCTAACCTGCAAACCAAACGCACTATTATTTTGATAATAGATAAACAAATCTAAATATAAATAAACA